>CM035156.1:36124694-36219916 GCA_020205615.1 Panax quinquefolius | reverse complement strand
TAAAGGGATAAGATTACACTCTTTTGTAATTAATATTGCATATCACTCTTTTTTATAATTATTTTATTTTGTACTCTTTTTTATGTAATTATTTTTAAGATGTAATAGAAAATGTAATTGTTTTGTGAAGGTCTTTAGACCCAGGGCTTTAACCACGAAACCTTTTCAAAAATGAGCGAGAGCCCAACGAGAATTGACCAGGCCCTCTTGGTTTTTCAAATACATTCTTGTAAATAGAAACAAATAATAAAATTTTAAAAATAATTCTTTACGTAAATTAGTTGGTAGCATGTGCATTGCATAATTTATTATACAGTCATCTCCGAAATTGATTCTTAAACAATGCACCCAAAATACATTAGTTATACACCTACTCCCTAGCTTTATATTTAAGAGCTAAAATAAAGATTTCAGTTACGAAATCAATCTTTATCATATATCACATTTACACATACATATTTCCTTTTATAACACACTTCAAACCAAAAAATATTAGTTATATATACCATTATAGCCATTACCAAAAATTTGGTGACAACATGAGCAAAAATTAGTAATGTCATTATAATTTTACTCCTTTAAAATTGAATGTAATTATATTTTATGTAACCAGAATATAAACCCACTGCACTTGCTTTAGTAGAGGTTTAGAACACTACTGAAACATATATTTAAAAAAATACATTTTATTGACAATTGGAAATCTCCAAAGAAAAAAACTTTCATGAATGTAAAAAATCAGAATCGCATTCTAGCCTAATCACATACACTCAATCTTGTTTCATATAAAATGTATTAATTAATTGATAATGGTAATACAAAAAAAAACTTACATATGTGCCGAAATTTACAAACATGTTATATGCAATTTTGATTGCAGTATCAATCATTATTTCAATTACATCCATATATCAATAAAAATGAAATCAGATTTTAGTTACAACTTGTCCATTAAAAGTATCATTATCATACTTCAACGAGCTACCGATTCATATTTTTTTTTTTATCATTTGAGAGACAGATTAAGTTAAAGTTTAACGCTCAAAAGCTCAATTGTCGAATAACTGAATATACAATCTTTGAAGTAATAAACTAACTCACGATACTCATTACTCAATAATGAAAAGTAATTGACCATTTCCTGCCATTTCTATAAATATTTCTTAACTTTTCTCTTTTTTTTTTACTACTTTGAGATTCAATAATTGATTAATCTAAACTTTATCGTTGCCCCTTTGCCGGTGGCGGCCCGAGAAGGTTGAGTCCTTTGAAAAAGCCCTAATTTTAAGTTAAAAAATTGAGTTCGATCATCAATTTTATAATTAACATAAAACCCATCAAAACAATCAATATATAATCGAAAGATAAGCGGTCTTCTGAAGAGAAATGGACTTGCAAAAGTTATACCAGCTCTAGCACGACGCCCGGAGAGTGAGAGAAACTTCGTAAATGATTATGAAGGCGTCGATCTGCTACGTTATTGACCCATCCAATTGAGCGGCGATCGATTTCATATCTGATGTTACGATTTCAGTATTGTTCTTGTAATCCATTTTAAGGTTTTTATGGGAGGAGGAAGGAGATCAAATCGAGATAAAATTTATTGAGGAGATGAAGAGATCTGATCGAGAGCGTTATGTCGTGCCACGACAAAATTAAAAAAATGAATAGAGGAAGGAAAAAAACAATCGTCTTAATTTAACTGAGTTGATTCACAATTTTAATCCACTGATTTTTCAAATCGGAATTGATAATTTTAAAATTAGTTAGACTTGATAATATAATCTGACGTAAAATTTAACATTATCTTAAGCTTGTATTTTTTATATATAAAGAATTGATTTGTTAAATACACATACAAGCCTAAGTGCACTTGAAAGGTTAGTTCAATGGTCCGTTGTCCTCTTTAAAGTTCAAAGCGAGATTTTGGTAAAAGTGTCTCGACACTCGTTAGAATAATTATATTTGTGGAAGGTCAAGATTTCTGAAGTCGATGTTTTTATGCCAATAAATTAATTTTAATATAAAATTAGGCCCAGAGTCGTTGAAGTTGATATGTGATTTTGAGTCATTTATTATTTATATAAAAATAAAGAATAAAGAAGGGGTATTGGCGTGGGGTGGGGTGGGGTGAGAATTGGGAGTGGGTGGGGTCTTGACCAAACACACAATTAGTATGATCATCATCATGTCATGCCTAGATAATGTGAAAACAAGTATCTTTTACACTTTTCTTCCATATCTTATAGGGACCCAGGTGAGATATTTTGACCCAGAAATTTTTATTTTTTTTGCTTTAATTCTCACAAAATGTATAATATTTTTTAAATAAAATTTTAGAATTTAACTAATTTAAGTGTAATTTAAATCGTATAAAAATAATATTACTGGTACTGTACAATACTATTTTTTATATGTATTTGATACATCAAAATTATAATTTTGTAAAAATTTCAATTAAAAGATAACCGAGGAGAAGCTAAGTTAAGTGGGCTCTTACCATAGCCACCATTAAAAGAGTACTCAAATATGAAACAGATTCTCTTTTCTTTAAATTTTTTGTTCTGCTTGTAATACTTAAAATCATTTGAATTTTGATATTTAACACTTCTAGCTTATTTACAATTATTTTAAAATTAAATAAAATAACGTGTCTCGAAAAATTAAATGAAGAAAGCCCTTGAGGGAGACAAGAGAAATTTAGAACTATTCTCCTCAAATATATTCTACTAATATATAATTTATATATTTTTTGGTCATCGTTCAAATGATATCAAAGTTTTCCATTGAAAACATTATATTCAATTCTCTGTTATGAGTTCAAGGACTAGAAAGTAGTGTAGTACTGAAGAAAAATACTACTACTAATATTCTTTGGTTACTTCTCTCTCTTTTAGCCAAACAAACTTCTACTTGCCACTTGGAGGTATTTTGTTACTTTGCGGCTTTTACACTCTCACTGCACTACGGATGGATGATACTCAGAGACTTTAGAATATAATTATATGAAAATTCATAATTCGCTTAATTCCTTATTAATTATACTATCTCTCTCACTTCATTTTTTTATGTGAGAGAGATAGTATAAAAATATCGATTCTTAATTATATTTATCTTGAAAAGGCATAGATATTTTAAGGGAATTAATATTTTTTAGCATTATATTTTTGATATTTGAACATGTCCATCCATACATGACAGGTATTATAGTGGTCCCGATTCAAATATGAAAATAAAAGCATTGTGAAAATATAAAAAGCAACGTATAAAAAGCTAATCTACACATTTTAATTCTATATTTTATCAGGGTTTAATAGGTAAGCAATTTCATTTTATTTGTTTTTTTTGGATGTTACGAGTTTTCTATTTTTTAAATTTAAATAATTTTTTAAAACACACGGCATTTTCAAATTGTTTTTTTTTGAGATCACTGCCATTATTCATGATTTTTTAAAATGGACATAAATATAAGAATGTAATTAATGCTATTATTAGGATTACTAAAGATATTAATATTACCTTTTATGTAGAAACAAAAAGTATAAAGATGGGAGAGAGAGAGAGAGATTATCTCTTTTCTTTGGACTTTGAAGTTAAATTCTTGAAAAATATGTGAAGAAATAAGTACGCGTGTTCGGTGTTAAAACAGCAATATAAAGTTCAGATTACTCGATATATGCTCATATATGAATCATAAAAGATTTATTTTATTTTTCATTTAATTCAGCTTAAAATGCATAGGAATTTTGGTAAAAAAATGGTTAAAATTAATGATAACTGTTTTTATTTTTATTCATTAGTAAAAACAAAAATACAACAACATTATTTAATAATTTTATTTATTTTTTATATAAAGAGTAGGGGTTTATAAAAATTAGAGTTAAATGACTCCTTATATTGTCAAAATTAAAGAATCAACTTTTATATTTTTGTTGCTTCTTGACAAAATGAATTTTACTCGCATTTTTTCAAAGTGAAAAAGATTGTCAAACACTATTTTGTGCTTTGTAATTTTAAAAAATAAATAAAAGCAAAATTAAAAAATTTAAAAATTAAAATAATTACCAAATGGATGCTATTTTTTGAGGTAAATGTAAAAAATGCACGGCGAAGCTTACCCAAATTGTCTATCGGCGCACTCTATATTATTTTTTCAAAAGCCTTTATAACGTTATATTTTTAGGTCAATATTGCTCTGGCGAGAATGGAGTTGCCACATATATTAATGTTGCTCGGGCGTGGCCTTATTTTTCTTGTGAGGGCTTGAAAGTCGAGAACAAAAGCTTTTCCGTATTTTGCTTTGTGGCTTGAACTTCGAACAAAAGATTATGCATTTTCAAAGGGTCTGAAAAGCCCTAATCAACATATCTTCTGTAGAGAAGAAAAGAAGACAAATCGTAGAAGGAAGTGACCCTAATCCTACCATTTTTTTCTTTAATGCGTGAGAGAAGAAGAAAACCTGACCCTGTCGTCATCTCCATCCTTAGCGATTGATTGATCCGAAAAATTGTGGCTGGCTCACTTATTAGTTGTAATCTTCATCCCCTCCCCGTGAAGGCCTTTCATTGATGTTGATTACAAGAAGCTATAATGTTGTGTTATTATTGGGTTAGAGCTCCTCTATGGACCTCGTGGAATGCGAAACAAATCACTGGAATGAGATTTTTTTCATGCTCGGAAATTTGAGTAAGTTCTTATAATTTAGTTTGATTTGAGTGTTTGGAAAAGGGTTTTACCTATAACAATTTCTTAAAATTTTAATTTTTAGGTTTCGGGAAGGGGATGTGGGTTCTTTGTATATGGCAGTCCACAGATGTGTGATAGGAAGACAAATGTAAGAGACACGATTATATGAAATAAAAAGTATCAATTTTCTTATAATTATTATTCTATTTAATAAATGGTTAAATTGATAAAAGATTAAAGTTAAGGTGATATTTGAAAATTTTGCAAAGTAAACAAGTTGATATAAAATATTAGATTGTGTCGGGGAATATTTACCGTTTTGTCGGGGAATATTCTTTTATCCGGGGAATATCAAATGCGATGACACCATCATTGGTGGACCCTAGCGGAATAGCGTAGAGTTAAAAAACGAAAATAACTTTTATAAAAATAACAATGAAAGTTTTATCGTTAGCTGTTGAAATAATCGGTGGTAAAAATATCAGATGTCTGGCGTTGCGTAGTAGCCTTCACCCAGTATTGATCTTTACGTGAAAGCCCTCGGTTTACTCGATTATTGCTATAGTAATTGTTTGCGTAGTATCTCACGTTATTTGATTGAATTATTATCCTGATAACATGCGTATAATATTTTTATATTATTAAATTAATAATTGAGATAACAAAGTTATTCATATTATTATTTGCAATATTAATGATGTCTAGAAAATTACATGAGGAAAGGGTTTGAGCTTCAATTAAATGCGTCAAATGAGGAGAAATCATTATCGAAAAGCCCCTCTTTCACAAATTAATGATCTGGTTGTTAAATATTGTGAGTTATAATATTAATGATGAATAATTGTTAATAGATTAAAAATGTGTTTATTAAAGATAAATGATTTGTGATAAATATTTATTCATTTTGATATAAATGTAGGGATTTGTTATAGGTGTTTGTTTAAAGTTTAACTTAGTATTCCATGAAGAAGATTTACTAATTTTATGGGGCAATCGATTGTGGTTTTAATAGATAACCAAATTTGGACCATTGATGGTGGTTTAATAGTAAATTAATTTGGACCATTGATGGTGATTTTAATAGTAATTTGGGTCAATGCATTGGTTTTAATAGTAAATCAATTTGGACCAGTCGGTGGTGGTTTAAAAGTAAATCAATACGGAATGTCGGTTTGTGATTTAATAGTAATCAATATGGACCGTCGTTCTAATGAGTAAATCGATCTAGAACGTTACATGAATTGGTTACTTATTGAGTCATTCTCCTATAAATAGAAGCAATTCTTCTTTCATTCTCACCCGATTCTTGAGATTCTGAGAGCTTATTTAGAGAGAAACTATAGAAAGCGAAGAGAAGTATTACTTACTTCACTTCCATTGCGGTATCAGGTCTTACTAAGGTAAGGTATTATTTCTTTCGTATTCATAAGAATACTATTTTTGTATTCATCCTTTTAATATGTTGGAATAACTTTTGTCTCGTCTTAATTACGTATTACATGACATGTGAAAATCCATTTTCTGATTTCATTATATTATTTGGTTTCATATTCTTAAATCTAAACTTACTATGGTAAGTATTGTACATAATCCCTAAAATTAGTGGAATATCCTTGAGTTTTGCGCTTCATCCGGTATCGTTTCATTGGAATATTGATGCTGAACTTTATTATTATATATCGATATTTTCACAGTTCTTATTCATGGGTTCTTATTCACTGGATATTATTCACTCTAGTATTATTCACTTGGGGATTAGGAATTACTTTTGATATTAGAGTACTATTCATGGGTTATTTCACCGGTACTATTCACTCTAGTATTATTCACTTTCGAAAGATTAGGTGTACTTTTTATGTCGAGTCTTATTCACGAAATCTTATTCACGGGATCTTTATTCACTGATTCTATTGCAGAAAATTTATTTCTTTTATTGTCCAAATTATTTTTGATACATGAATATTATTCTTAAATTTTACTCCATAAAAGCGATTATCATGTTGACAATTTGGACATTATTGAATTCTGGATAAATTAAATTATAAATCTTTAAAATTTATCATTTGCTTTATCATTTAATTGAATTCTTATATCATTATCATCATCTTCGTACTTATATTGTGATGAAAGTCATCTTTTGGCCCGTAGTGCATAGATGGACTATTGATTGGTATGATTATGATTAGGGATAATTGGTATGATCATGGCCGTTGATGATTACCTGATATTCTTGGCATGAAATATAGTGATGAGAATAATTTATGGGGATAGTCGTTGTAATCTTAATGAATATCGCGCTGGCGTAGTGCGAGAGATGATTCGATGATGTGGTTTATTTATTAAGCTGAGTCCTAGCGATAAAATTGATGATAAACTTTTTAAATCATAGAAGATAGTATATATCATGCTCTCTTGGCTCTTAAATGGATTGCTTGTTAAAGCTGTGATTAAACTTGATGTTTATTATATTTTGCTCGGTTTAACATTGTTTGAAGGTTAACGATAATTTATTACGCATTATCTTAGTCATAATATTTTTTCTTGGGCTACAGATTGAGCTCCACCATTTTGCTTTCATTGTTCTCTTTAGGAAATGAAAACATAAGCAAGGGACTAGTCGGAGAAAGCAGTGATAATTAGAGATGGTTGTTTTAGTAGTCCTCACTGTTTAGTGTGATAATAAATGTAATGAAGATTGAATTTGAGTTTGGATATTATATCTATGAGACGATATTCATGTAAACTCTCACTTCATGTTGTATAATTAAGTTTGTATTTGTATTTAGGTACCACATATTTGGCGACCCAAGATGGGTGATGTTTACCTATTTTGGAAGCGTCTAGCAATGAGGATTGTCGTAAGTGATTTGAAGAGGGAGAAAAAGATTTTCTTTGAATAAGGAAATGGATAAATTTTCTCGAGTTGAAGGGCATCTGAATTGAAAAGAATTGGTTGAAGAGCTAAAGAATTTGAAGTCGAATGGACATGAATGAATCAAATTAAAGTATATTATTTGAATAGAGGCGTGCATTCTTTATCTTATTTTTTGAGTTCTGATTATATTTTCATTTCTTTTATGATACTTAGGTGAAAATGGTGTCAGGATGAATTGGTAGTGTTGAAATTGTAATGTAATGCGGGTTTGAAATGTGAAGTTAACTTCAGTATAATTGGTGAATTTGGTGAATAGAATTCAATATTTTTCCGTAGTTTTGTTGGTATCTTTTGTGTGTTAATGGAAGTCATTGTTTGGCCAGTTAGGTGAATGACTTGTAATGTTTCTTTTCTGAGAATTTCAAATAATTGTTGAATCGACTTGGTTTATCTTTTAATATCGTTTTAATATATTACATGATCACGTAGTATCGAAATTACATCGGTGTTAAAACATTGTTGATATAATTTCCCTTAGTAAAATGGCGATGTAAATCTTCTGAGAACAATGGGAGTAATAATAGAGTTGCCATTGTCCTTGACATGAACTTTAGAAATATTGAGTCTGATAGAGTTTGTCGGCAAGAGTTGAACAAGTTTAATATATTGAATAAAACACGGATACCAAAAGAAAATGCAAATTATATTTCTAAAATATAAGCTTCAAAAGCAAAATTAGAAGAAGTACAATTACATTCACTTTTAGCGGCGTAAACACTTTAACATTGTTGAAAATATATTGCTTAGTTTAAAAAGCAAAGAATTAGAAGAAGTGAATTACAAGTGAGGCTATAATTACAAAATTAGTTTAATGGATAATTTCTCAAAAAAACCTGACAATTAGAAGTTGGAGTTATCTCCACTACCATTAGGAGAAATTCCTTGTGACTTTACTTGCATTGATGCTCTACCAATCCTCTAGATTCTTTGTCATAAGTTGTGTGGTAGTGATGTAAGTCTTAACTACTTTTCCATTCTTGATTCTAGAGGTTTGAAAGGCGTATTGGACATGTTTACGAGGCCACCATTATCTTTATGGTTTATTTTTCTATTGACAACTAAAGATGATGCTTTGTTTGTAACTTTTATACGCTCTTGATTGAAGCTTCCTTGAGGATTAAAAATCTAGTTTTAGGGTCAAACAATAGGTGGGCGTAATGGAGCTTCCTTTATTGAGAATTGTTGAAAATGTGCCACTCTGCATGTATACAAAACACATCATTCTTTTGCCACTCACAACCTTGTACATCATATTATGTCAATCGAATGAAGAACATATTCATTACCTTGTATGTTACCCATAGTGTTGTCATCATATAACAACGAACCCTTCAGCATGTTGGATTGCTTCTAGAGAGATGAGCTCTTTGTAGCAGCTCGAACTTGTAATTTTAAGAGGCCACAGCCTTGAAGTAAGGTCTTGTATTTGGTTATTTGTGCATTAAACCTAAGTATGAAGAACGATGATAGAAGTTGTAATTTTAAGACCAAATATATGCACCAGATGTTGTGCATAAATCAAGCTACCTAATTAAGACCAAATTTTGGACATTGAGTTTGTAAAAGCGGCATGTATATATCTTAAGACCATCGAGATGTTGCTTCTACTCAAAACACCTAGTAAACCTCTGCAGCGACCACAAAATTTATCTGAATTCGACTCTTAACCTCGGTGCGTTATCAATATATCTTTATTCTAACTTTACATCATTAATTGATGATATAATCAATAAAAATCTCTTGAATAATTTAAACTTTTATGTCTTTTTACTTTACTTTTCACGAATCACGGCCTTTATTATTACATATCCTAAAATCATACTTATTTTAGTGATTCACTTCGTTAGAGTTATTATATAAAATCTTACTTCTAAACGATATCCCTTATACATTGGGTGGCTCAAACTTTACAACTAAATGTGAAATTACACAACGTAAATCATCTTACACATTTCTCAAAAATTTAAATATAGTTTGAGAATAACAAATCTATCTAAAATAGTTGAATTACTCTTGGTCTCTGTCATTCCAAATAACAAGTAACATTTACCTTGAAACATTGATTTGCAAAATGGTTATTTTGCAAGATTGAGCTAAACAGGTCCAACAAATTTACTGACTTTACATGCATCACGTAGCACCTGAAAAGAACAAGCTCGATTATATTACATGTAATTTGACTAACATAACTTACGTGTTGAGTTCACATAACAAGTATAAAGTTCCTTTTCGATCAATATTCTTTGCTTTTTCAATCAGCGTGGTCATAAATTGACTTTTATTATTTTATACTTATAACATATGTAACACCTCCTACGCTCTTTGCGATCTGATTTAAAGCAGTTTATCATGAGTTTCACATATCAAATAGGAACTGTCAAGACTTGTACGGTTTATTGATTACAATTATAAGCAACTTACAGCTTAGCGCTTATAGTTATCCATACATTATGCATAATCATACATGTCGATTTATTAGCCACGTAAGTAACATAGTAGTTGTTTATGTAAAACTTTACTCTACTACAATCCATAATCCTTCCTTTTATTGATGCACATTAATCGATTAAGTGTTTAAAGCTTTACTAGGACTCCGTTCGATTGAATTCGTTGCACTTCCTTTTACTTCTCATTCGTTCCATTTTAATTGACATAATGTTAACTTAAGTCTTAAGGCTTGCAATGCCTCCGTATTATGAGGATCATGTTCAATAACATTGACTAAGGTTCATTAAGTAACCCTTTTATCTTTTACTTATCGTTTAATTAAGTTTTAAAGGCCTCTCATTTTATCGTATTATGTGAATAAGGTTTATTATTATTTAAATAAACCTTCATATCTTACCTTCGATTTCATCTTTTAAGCGATACTTCATATAAAATTAAGTATTTTAAGTCTCTCATTATACTTTATTAAAGTGTATAATATTCATTAAATTATTAGTATTAAGTTTTCTTTGAAACATGCAATTAAAGCTCATGTATACTGCGCTGACCGGGGTCATTGACTCCCGTATCGATTTGAGCTATCATTTGGTCTTGCTGACCTTAGAACCCTGAGGTCTTTGTAAGACCCCAACTTATTATGAATAAAATTAAATTTTCTCTATTTATTATTTTGAAATAATAAGGAGTTAATTTGATATAATACTTTGGTTATGGGTGAAATGTGCAAATTTTATAAATTAAACAAGTGGTTATAAAATATTCATTTTGTGGGGGAATATTAGTTTGAGTGGTATAATATTCTTATTGTGGAGAATATTAGATGCGACGTATGACCGTTCATGGGTCTCATATGAGAATATGTCGGATGAAGAAAGCGACAAGTTTGAGTTTTTATAAATAATAGGCGTGGTTATTCACAGTGAACAACTGTTGGAATAGCAGGGTGGTTAAAATCTGATGTCTGGCGTGGTTACTTGTGATAGCACGCGGTATTGCGATTATTTTTGAATTATTGGTTCTTACGTGAAGGCACTACTCAATAATTATTCTGATAATTACTTTTCAATATTTTATTTTATTGATTCAATAATTCTTTGCGTTGATATTTTATATTATAATTATTTCAATAATTGTCCTTTGCATACGTATTTTCCATTTATCGGATCGATAATTCATATTATTTGAATAATATTATTAGATAACATTATTGGCAATGTCTAAAAAGTTACATCTAAGGAGGTTTGAGTCACTAATAATGCTTGTGGAGTAAGGAAATCCTTATTGAAAAAGCCCCTCTTTCTGAGGAACAGCTTTGGTTGTCGTATATTGTGATTACGTAATATTATTTGTGAATAATTAATTATTGGTTTTTATGATAATAAAATATTTATTTGATGTGGATATAAATGATGGATTTATTTATTTTATGTGGTTTATAATTGAAGGATTTAATGTTGAGGTGTTTTTATCGGTATTTTTAGTCGAAATGGAGGTATTAAAAAATCAAATCGGTATTTTTATGATATATTAAATGAGTTATAATTTTTAATCAAATAGTTGGATCGTTGTGATTTTTGGATATGTTATACATATATAAGTTGAGTATATGTCCTGAAATTTTGAGCGAATTAAAAATGAGCGTATGGTTTGTTATGAATTTTAAGAGGTGGTGATTGAAGTGGGTTTATAAATGATTTTGGTGGAAAATTTTAGAATTTAGTGGGCCCCCACTTGTGGTTGGTGAAAAATGTCTTTGAATTTTATTTCAAATGTGGTGGAGTGGCAATAGTAGCGAGTAAAAGCCATCAGTGCTTGGTCGAGTAATCGCCGTCTTAACATTTTCTATAAATAGAGGCTAAGTTAAATTGAAAATCACACGAAACATAAGCTTTCTCTCTTTCTCTCTACATATTATCGGCGTATTTTGTGAGTATTTAGATACTTTGAGGATTCTTTGTGCGATACAAGTTTCATTCGGCATCACTTCAGAGCCTTTCATTAGGAAATCTTGATTCTTTGAGGTAAGGGATGTTATTTTCTTCTTAAATGATATTATTTTCTTGATATCATTATCTTAGAAATATTGGTTTGAACTTGTTAATCAAATTTGGAACTTTTGTTAATGGGGATTCTTATTCACATTATCGACCTTATTCACGTATCTGACATTATTCACGAATCGACCTTTATTCATAGAAAATGAAATTTTCTCTTTTAAGTCCCCGGATGTCTTTTATGATTCTTATCTTTGATTGTATCCGTGTTTTGATCTTATTTTTGAATTCTACTTCACACTTGGTTATTATGGAGTATTATTGAATTTGGATAAGCCAAAATCTGAATCCACTAATATTTGTCCTTACATCTTCTTTGGATTCGTTCTCTAAAATGTTTTCATCATCCTCGGTCCTTAATGGTGGTACTTGATGAATATCTTTGGCTGTAGTGCAAAGATGAATGATTACTGATGAATATCTTTGGCTTGTAGTGCAAAGATGAGCAGTGTTGAGATGAACATGACCATTTGGTGATCTGAAATGAATATCTTTGGTGCTAGTAGTGCAAAGATGTATATTGATTGATATTACGAGGGATAAAATATTGATGATGGACTTTTAAATTCATAGATGATAGTAGATTTCATTCTCTTCTTAACTCCACAATGAATTGTTGTTTCCATTGCGATTTGTTGATCTAAAACTTGTTGTCGAATATAATCTATCAGATTTTTCCTGTTGAAGACTAAGGATAATTTGTTGTATATTATCTTATTCATAATATTCTTTCTTGGGCTAGTTGAGCTCACCCTTTTCCTTTTTGTTCAATTTTCTTCTCGGAGCGAGAACATGGCGGTACCGGATTCGGGGGTATAGAGTGATGGTCCTGAACAGTTGTTTTAGCGATCCTCACTATTTTTGTAAAATAGTACATTAATAATTGTATGAGGACTTTATTTGGGTGTTGATATTATACAGAAGACAATATTTGTATTTAAACTCAGCGATTATGTGTTGTATCATTATTTTACCCACGACAATTGTATTAATAAAGTTGTAGTTGTTTTTTACGTACCATGTATTTGGCATTTCGGAATGGGTGATGTATACCTATTTTGAGGTGTCCACAGATCTTCGTTAAGCGAGGGTCGTATTCTATGATCTGCTAATGCTATGAGGGCTATTCTGATATTGCCATGTTTAAATACAAAAAATGGGTTGCCTATGTTTCTATTCTTCCATGATTTTGACCCCTTCCTCATCAAATCTTCATAGCAGTCAAATGCTCACGTCCCAAATGAGTCCGTTTTTGATTCTATAGACTCTTAATTTCTAAAACTACAAAATACCCGAAACAATTAACATCTTCCAACACCAGCGACCAACCATTACAATGTCTCGATTTCATGTTCATACTAAATTTTCACGTTTTAACATATTTAGCGTAATAGTTCACCACGAATTCGATTCTTAATCAAATCGATTCATTCAAATTCTGTTGTTTTACGTTTCTTATCATTATTAACACAATCCATCGCTAATTTTATAATTATAACATAAACTCTAAACCAATTTGGGTCTCAAAATAGACCCAAAATCGTATATTAAACAAAACTTCGTACTCTTAAATCTTGACATGATTTTATGGATTTGTGATTCCAAAATAAACATAGATTACTTATAACAGATATATATATATCGATAACAAATATAACCCATTTTAACTTAACAATTCACTCATCGAGCCATTTTCGGAGAAAATTTTGAAAATATACAAACTAAAAGTTTAAAGTTAGAATATTACCTTTGATTCTCCTTTAAACACAGAATAAAAATATTCTTCTTCTTCATTCTTTGATTCTCAAAACATTCTCGATTTACGAGAGAATTTCTTCACTTTCTCTCTGATTCTCTCTAAACTCACTTTATTTCTCTCATTTTCTCGTGTTTGTTCTTCTTTCTTGAAGCAGCGAAATAACACATAAAATAAACTAATAGGATATAACATCACTTACATCGGTTAAAATGAACATGGGTCTCGTGAGTTATAAAAATCGTAAGACCTTGTTTATCTTTTGAAATAAAGCTCCTTTTACATTTATTTTAATAATCCTTTTTTATCCTTATACCACGCTTCATTTTATTTAATCATTAACTAAAATAATTAGCATTTACTAACATATCATTAATCCTCTAATTTAATTATTTAATTAAATCGAATATTTCCATAATAATTTCCATAGAATATTTATTCGATTCCATAAATATTCCAAATAAAATATTTATTCAATCCCATAATATTTTAACTATTTATGAAACTCACAATCTTACTACATTAACATATTACATTTATATATATAATATATATATATATATATATATATATATATATATATATATTAATCTCTCATTTATTAAAACAAATATATTAGCATTAATTCACTATTTTAATTAGAGTGAATCACTCCGTTACTTATGAAACTTAATTACATAATAATTTCCGCTTAGTCTACATAATAATCAAATTATATTATCTCATAATATAATTTTAACTTAATTCCTTTCCAAACAATTTCATTTACCTTACTTGATAGTTAATTAAATTAAATACTTATCAGCGCCCCCAAAATAGGTATCTGAGAACCCATTTTGATGCAGCAAATACGTGATCTAGAATACAAATACAAACTTAATTATACAGTGATAGGTGTGTAAATCACGACCAAAACATAGTGAGAGTTTAACATGAATATTGTCTTACAGGCAATATCGAAACTCAAATGAAGTCCTCATTCTGATTATTATCACCTTTATTTTATAAAATAATGAGGGACTACTACATCCACCGTCTCGGACCATTACTCCATTCTTGATTGGTCCCGACTACGTTCTCATTTCTTGAAGAGAACAATGAAAGCAAAGGTGAAGCTTTCAACTAACTGATAAGAAATATTATGACTAAGATAATACTGAATAAATTATCGTTAGCCTTGGCGTGATGTTAAATTGATAGAATCTGATGAGACAAACAAGTTTAATTGCGGTGAAACAAATAATCCATTAAAAGTGTCAAAAGTAGAGCATAAATAAATCTACTATTTTACATAATTTAAGAGTTTATCATCAATTTTATCAACATGATTATTTTCGATAAATTAATCCACATCCTTTGAATTATCCAAACAGCTACTGGTTGAAGATATTCATTAGTATCACATCCACGAATTATCCATGCACTGGGCGAGGATATTGGTATTTATCCTGATAATGGTCGTGATCATGCCCGACAGCTTGTTCATCGATACTCTCACGGACGATGAGGACTTTTACCACATCATTTGTAACTTTACATGTCATGATTATCTGAAGATAATCCACAGTAATGTCATGCCAATCGATAATTCATCATGCGCTTCTGGACCAAAAGATGACTTTCATCACTGATATAAAGCATGAGGGATGATAGCTGATGATATAAGAATTCAATTAAATGAGAAGCGAGGATAAATTTTAAAGATTTATAATTTAATTTATTCATAATTGATAATTGTCAAATTATCCGACATAATCTTTGCTTTAATAGAATAAAATTCAAGAATAATATTATATCAAAAGTAATTTGGACAAAAAAAATCAATTTTATCATGAATAATACTTGAATTGAATAGTGCCCGGTGAATAAATATTCGGAATAGCTGTGAATATAGTACCCAGAAGCATGAAAAGATTAAAAATTATCAAGAATGCTCGAATAATATTTCCATGAAAAATACTAGATGAAGTCACAATTTTAAGGATATTCCACTAATTGCGAGGGAGTATAGAAGCAAAACTTATCGACATGAGTGTAGAATTATGAATACGAAATGAAATAATATTACTTATATACTACAGGTATGGAAGAAAATATTATTTCATACAAATATTGAAACAAAAATAATATATCATATGTGGCGCTTCCCAAAATAGGTATACATCACTCATTCTGAGTCACCAAATCTGTAATCTGAGAATACAAATACAAACTTAAATATAAAAGCGTGGTATTTGAGTTTTAAAAGCAAATATTATCTTACTAGGCGGTTATTGAGCTCAAAATAAGTCCTCGATACATTTATTATCTTGCAACATTTCATAGAATAGTGAGGACTACTAATGCTATCATTTGGATCCTCACTCGGTTCCCCGACTAGTCCGATTACGTTCTCATTTCACGAAGAGGACGATGAAGAAGCAAAAGGGTGAGCTATTAGCCCGATGTAAGAAATATTATGACTAAATAATGCGAGAATAATTTATCGTTAGCCTTTAGCGATGTTAAGCGATAAAATATAACAAACATCAAGTTTAAGCTGCGGATGAAACAAGCGATCCATTAAAAGAGTCAAGTATAGCATAAAATCTACTATCTTATATGATTTAAAAGGTTTTTCATCACTTTTTATCGTTGAGACTCGACAATAAATAATCCACGTCAGCCGAATCATCCACGCTCTGAGGCGAGGATGTTCTTTGAGTATCATGACCACGAATTATCCATGCACTACTGAATGAAGATGATAATGTTTTTCATCGATAGTTCGTGATCGTACCATAAAATAATTCATCTTTTTACCCTTGGTGAAGAGAATCCATGGCCGTATAATCGTACCAAAAAGCGTCCATCGATATACTACTGACGGGCGATGAGGACTTTTTACCACATCATTTGTAACATTACGGTCATGATTACGAATAATCCTATTCATAATCATACCAAGTCCATCCCCATACTCACAGACGAAGATGACTTTTCGTAACAATATAAGCATGAGGATGATAATGATGACATAATAATTGATAAAACAAGTTCAAAGGATAAATTTTAAAGATTTATAATTTAATTTATCCGAATTCAATAATGTTCAAATTATCGACATGATAATGCTTTGTGGAGTAAAATTCAAAGAATAATATTGTATCGAAAATGATTTGAATGAAAAGCGAATCAATTTTATCATAAATAATACCCCGGGTGAATAGTTACTTGAGTGAATAATACCAAGTAAATAGTATTTACATGGAATAGTAACTTAGTGGATGAGTACTTTGACATGAAAGAAGTTAAATATCAAGGATATTCTACTAATTTTATGGAGTCGGTATGCTAGGAGAATAATATTTCCATGAAAGATCTTTGGATGGCCCTTGAAATATCGAGGATATTCTACTAATTTCATGGGTATAGAAACGAAATTTTAACAAAGCAGTATAGAATTCAAAATAAAGAAATGAAATAATATTACTTTTATACTACGGTATGAAGAAAATATTATTTCAAGCGAATAATGAAACAAAACTATCGTCCTTTGAGCGAAAATAATATTCCATAATAAATAATAATGGAGTAAAATTCAAGAATGAAGATCAAACATGGATCTGATCAAAGATAGTAACCATAATAGACATCTAGAGACCCAAAGCGAGAAAATTTTATTTTTTGATGAATAGTGCCGCGTTAAATGAATAGTGTATTAAATATCGTGAATAGTAACCCCAGAGCACAAAAAAGGTAAAAATTTCGTTAATAAAATTCATATCGATATTTACGGCTTAATGATATTGAAGAAAATAATATCATTTCTGAAGAAAATAACATCCTTAACTCAAAATAATAGTAGTTTTGATCGGAATATCGGATGTAAAATGTGAGACCCCAAATTTTATAAATAAAGATTTAATTTTTCAAAATATTTTTTGAATATTATGGTGTGAATTGAGATAATGTTATAGTTTGTGGGTAGTATTTATAAATTACACAAAATGTAAGTTGTTATATTATATTCGTTAATTAGGGGAATATTCTTTATTGTTAGGGAATATCCAATGCTGACGGTACGATCATTAGTGAACCTGGCGGAATTATTAGCCGGATTGTTGAAAGCGAAAAAAGTATTTTATCAAAATATGGCGAAAGTTTCACGGGTGATCTTTGTTGAACTACTCGGTGTTAAAAAATACGATAATACTGGTGGTTAAGCGTAGTAGCTTGCGGTATTGATTATTGATCTTTACGTGATAAGTCCTTTCGGTTATACTCAATTATTCTTTATAGTAATTCTTTGCATCATATCTCTCGTATTATTGACTCGATTATTGTCCGCTGATTATCATGCATTATATGATATATTATTAAAATCAATAGTTGAGGCGACAAAGTTATTCATATTATTAAATTACAATATTTATAATGTCTAAGTTACGCGAGGAGGAGGTTTGGTCCCTTTAATTTAGCGGCATGATAGGGAGAAATCCTTATTGAAAGCCCTCTTTCACAGGAGCGACACAGTTGTTAAATATTGTGAGTTATAATATTAATGATGAATAAGTTTGTGTTGATTAAAGATGAATTTGATAGATTACATTGTGTTGGGATTATTTGTGTTGGTAGAAATCGATATCTATTGGAGTGATAATTGATGATATGCAGGGGTTATATTGATAAATCGGGTAATTTATGGGATAAATGAAGCAATTAATTACTAATTATTCACATGCTTATATAACTATTTGTTCACGTGTGTGTACTATTGAGTCACATTCATTTACTATTAGGGAGTTGGTTTCAAGATTGATAATACTTGCATGACTAAGTTAAAGATGGAGAGTACTATATTGTAATTAATTTTTTTGCATGTTTAAGAACTATTTAGTCACATGATTTCTTATTGATTCACATGATTTTACTATTGATTCATGATTTACTATTAGGGGAGTTGGTGCAAGATTGATAATACTTGCGAGACTAAATTAAAAATGAAAAGAAAAGTTGGAGGTATTGTCTTTGTAATTTTTGAGCCCCAAGCGATGTAATTATCAAAACTATATTTTATATAAATAGAAGCTCATTCTTCCTTCATTTCTCACCAATTCCATAAAGCTTTTCAAAGCCATTATTATAGAGAAATTATAGAAATCATTTCCCTCACTATTCGAGTATCAGGTCTTCTTTTTTGAGGTAAGAGGGGTATTTTTTTTTATATTCATGAAGAACTTACATTATTCCATTTCTTTATTATTACATTGGAATAACTTTGTATCGTGAGCTACCCTATACTTGGTGAAATTCTTACATTATTCCATTATTTATTATTACATTGGAATAACTTTGTATCATGAGCTACCCATACTTGGTGAAATTCTTACATTATTCCATTCTTTATTATCTTTGTTGGAATATCCCACATGCATGCGTTTTCATTGGGACTGGTTAAAATCTTTATTATTACATTTGGAATATCACATGCGTGTGTTTCCTTGAGATCTGGTTCAGATTATTTATTATTACATTGGAATAACCTATCTGTCTTAGATCTTGCATGCATAGTGATTTACATTGTTATTCCATTCTTTATTATTACATTAGAATATCACAATAGGTCCGATATTACGCTGACACAGTTTAGATTATTTATTATTACATTAGAATAACTTTTATACATCTGAATCTGCGTGTATGGTGATTTCTTTTATTATTCCATTCTTTATTATACTTTCAGGTTGGTTAAAGTTTTGACTTTATACTCATCGGCGAAATATCATTTTATTTGGTATTTTTTGTTATGAGTTCTTATTCATCATGAATTACTTATTCAGGTTTCTTATTAACTCTAGTATTATTCACTTGGGTATTTGGGGCACTTTTAATGGGAATACTATTCACGAGGTTTACTATTCATGGGTTACTATTCACCCGAATATTATTCCTCGGGGTATTTGAAGGTACTTTTTATGTCGGAGTTCTTATTCACGAGATCTTATTCTCGAAGTCTTATTCACGACAAAATTGATTCTTTTACATACAGAATTATTTTTGGTGCAAGAATATTATTCTTGAATTTTACTCTACAAAGAAGTATCGTGTTGACAATTTGGGCGTTATTAGTTCTGGATAATTTAATTCTTGAAATTGTTTTATTGAATTCTTATATCATTTATCGTCATCCTCATGTTTATATTTTGTTGAAGAAAGTCATCATGGCCTTTATAGTGCATAGATGGACTTGGTATGATTATGACCGAGGATTATTGATATATAATCACGTGGTAAGTAATATTACAAATGATGTGGAAAAAGTCACCGTTGGCTATTGGTGCGTTGATGGGTGAGTTTTGTGTAAGATTATGGCTATGGATTCTCTTGTTGCCCGAGGGAAGCCAGATGAATTGTTTTATGGCATGGGTCGGGGCAGATTGATAAGCTACGATTGCTCTTTAGCGTGAATAAATTGGATGAATTGATGGTGGTAAATCTTAAAGAATATCCTTGGCGCGTGAGATGCGGGGACTGATTTAATGATGTGGATTATTTAATAAAGTTGGTCTGTTGATAAAGTGATGAAAAACTTTTTAAATCGTAAAAGATGATGAGATTTTATTCTCTCGCGGCTGCTTTAATAGATTGTTTTGTTACTGCGCGAGTTAAACTTGATGTCTATTTTATTTTATCGGTTTTAACATTATTTGAAGACTAATGATAATTTGATATGCGCATTATCTTGATCACTTAATATTTCTTCATAGGCTAGTTAGGCTCACCTTTCCTTAACATTTTGTTCTCTTGAGGAAAATAAAAACATTTGTGGGACTGATGCGTCGAGAGGCAGATTAATGATCGAGGATATGGTGTCGTAGTAGTCCTCACCAAATACATTAAATGGTGTAACGTAATAAATGTATGAGACGAATTTGAGTTTGGTATGCTATCTTTATGTAGGGATCATTAACGAGGTGGATGTTATGCAGAAGGTAATATTCTTATTTGAACTCTGGGTTTATGTTTTGGCAAATTTTAACCGTGGTTTGGCTAAGTAGATAAGTTACGGTTAATTGGTTAAGAGATTAAATTTGATAGTTCAGGTATTGGCATTAATAATTATTGTTAGTAAGTAATCAATATCTATTAGAGTGATAATTGATGTAGGGTTACTATTAATCGTCTAGATAATTGTGGATAAATATGAGCGAATTAATTTAGTACTATGACCGCATCATATATAACTTCATTTATTCCGTATATGCCTATTGAGTCACATTCATTTACTATTAGGGGAGTTGGTGTAAGATTGATAATACTTGCATGTGGTAAGTTAAAGATGATGGAATGATAGTCTAGATGTATATTATAATTAATTTTCGATATTTAAGAACTATTGGGTCACATGATTTTACTATGAGTCACATGATTTTTACTATTGGTTACTGATTTACTATTGGGGAGTTAATTTACTGAATTGATAATACTTGCGAGGACTAAGTCAAAATGAAAGAAAAAGTTGGAGGTATTGTCTTGTAATTTTTGAGCTAGCTTGCGACCTGATGCTCGAAACTATATTTTTATAAATGAAAATTAAATTCTTCCTTCATTTTTCTCGCCAATTCACTAAACTTTCGACCGTGTATTACAGAAATTATAGAGAGAAAAGAGAAGTACGCTACCTTACAAATATTTCTGATATCCGGTCTTCTTTGAGGAATTGAATTAACAAGGACTAACTTTTATAGATAAAATGAGGTACCTATAAATATCATTTTTGAATATTATGGAATAAATTTGATATAATGTTATAGTTGTGGGTAATGTGTTGCATAAATTTACACCAAAATCTGTGAAGTTGTTATATAATATTAAATTCGAGTAGTGGAGATAGGTAGATACTGACGACATACAATCATTAGTGGACCCTGCATGAATTATTGTGGGATTAATGAAAATGGCAAAATTATTTTATAGAAAATAGCGGCGGAAGTTTTTTGAATGAATATTTATTGAACTACTCGATAGTAAAAGTGTAATGGTAAATACGATTTGGTTGCGCATTAGTAGCTTTTGCAGTATTGATTACCTAATACTTATATGTGAGAAGTCACTCTGGTTAATTCAATTATTTTCTCGATATTTTATATGTTATTAAATAGAAATAATTGAGATGACTAAGTTGTTAATATTATTATTTGCATTATTAACGATGTCACAGAAGATTACGCCCGAGGGAGAGGTTTGAATTAAATCTAATTGCTTAGCGGCATGATAGGAAATCCTTATTGGAAGGTCCTCTTTCTACCCAGGACGACAACGAATTGATTAATGAGTGTGAATAATAGTAATAAATCAGTGGCTTTGTTTTATTAAAATATTTTATTATTAGTAATAAAAGCAGGGAAAAACTTTATATAAACGAGAATACTTTTATAATTAGGTTATTCATTTTATTAAACTAATAGTAAAAAATCTTTTATATAAAGCTGAATACTTTTAACAAGTTATACTGTTTATTAATGATAAATTAGAACCATATTATATTTTATTGTACGTAGTGTTTGTATGAGTATTTTGCATAAGATGTTTGCATAGTAAAATCTTTCTTTTTAAAAGTTATTACGTTGTATTAGATTATAAATAGAATTACTGTTATATTTTTATTTAAAGATTTTTAGCGCCTGAAATACTAGACCCGTCAGATTAAAATAAATCAATTTAGGCCAGTTATTACGGATTGCATTCTTACCTTCATTTCCGTTTTCTTACATAAATAAAGCTCATGTTCCTTTACACATCATTTCTTTGGAATTCACTGAGAACTAGAGAGCCTATCAGAAAAGAAGAAAGTGATACGCTTCTTGCTCCTACGATGCTCAGGTTTTGCTTTTAAATTGATTGAAATTATTTACTACTTTATATTCTTGAAGAGAACTTCCTATTATTCCCATCTTTATTATTACTGTTGGAATAACACCTTTCTCTCACAACAGACTGCCACATACTTGGTGAAAAGTCTTACATATTCCATTCTCTTTATTATTACATTGGGAATATGTCATCTGACCTTTCTACAGCAGGACACGGATTCGTCTTTTATTATTCTATTAATTTGGTTACATCGTTTAGTACAGCATTGGAATAACCTTTATCTATCCTAAGGCTCTGTCGTGAGTGATTTTGTTATATCTTTATTCCGTCTTTATTATTACTGTTACAAGAATATCCAAATCTCTGATGCTTAATGCCTTTGACACAGTGGTTAGATTGTTTATTATTACGATAAATATAACACACATCATCTGCATTACCACATCGTAGTGATTTCTTTTATTATTCCAGTTTCTTTATTATACTCGAGTTGGTTTAAAGTTTTGACTTCTACGCTCTATAAGAAATTAGTAGAATATTCTTGATATTCTGCGCTTCATCGATATCTTTTCATGGATATATTCTTGAGAATTCTTAATTTTACTTTACAAAGAAGTATCGTATTGACAATTTGGATGTTATTGATTCCATTCAGACAAATTAATTCTTGAACATGTTTTGTTGAGTTCTTATATCATTGTCGTAATCCTGCATTGTTTATATTATTTTTAAAAAGGTAAACACAATATTTTTGTAATTGCATAGATGGACATTTCAGTATGATTATGACAAAGGGATTGACCGGTGTAATCTGCTGATAAGTAATAACTACAAATGATTTGGTAAAAGTCCACTGTTTGGCCCGAGAGTGCCTTGATGGAATGGAGTTGTTGTAATATAATCGCTGACCATTGATAGATACTGAAATATCATTTGACACGTGGTTCATGGATAATTTGTAGTGCATTGACCCACAATAAGATATCGCTGGCATTGTAGTCACGAGGGGATGATGTGGATTATTTATTGAAGTGAGTCTGTCTGATAAAAGTGATGAAAAATATACTAAATGCGTAAAAGATGAAGTAGATTTTATTCTCTCACCTTTACGGCTCTTTTGCTAATGGATTCATTGTTTCACTTTCTGATTTAAACTTGATGTCTATTATTATGGGTTTAACCAGTTGCTGTTGAGGACTAATGATAATTTAATGCTGCGTTATTTTTAGTGTAAGCCCGTATTTCTTACTAGGCTAGTTGGGCTCACCATTTTCATTCATTTGTTCCTCTATAGCGAGAAATGAGAATGTAAGCCAGGGACTAGTCGAGGAATGGAGTGATGCGTGAGAGATGTTTCTAGTGGTCCTGCCTTGTACATTAAATGGTGTGATAATAAGTGTATTGAGGATTCTAAATTGGAGTGTGGATATTGTCTAAATGACAATATTTGTGTTAAAACTCCTGACGTGTGTTTTGTCGTATTTTACTGAAGTGACATTGTATAATCAAGTTAATATTTAGAATTTAGTGTACCATGTGTTTAGCGACTCGAGATGAGTGATATGTTACTTATTTTGGGGTAAGTCATAGTGTTATGTATTGAAGCTTGGGATATGATCCCCCAATGAGATGTGAATAAGAACTGGGAGGGAGGAAGTGGGAATTCGCTTCTTTGCTAGTATGACCTACACAACATGTTTATTTAATTGTTAATTGAGTGGGGTGGAGTTATAGGGATGTTATAGCAGTATGTTAATTAACCCTTGATGCTTGCCGACATGGCGGAGTGTTTGAAAATGGCATCGAGAATGTTAAGGAACCTCGATGGAGCGGACGGTAATTGGAGGTCTACATTGACCACCCGATCCAGTTATGAATAAATATTTAATTTTTTTAGAAATGTTTTTTAATGACATAATGGTAATGGATTCGATATATTGTTATCTAGTTACCGGTGATGTTGAAAATTTTACGCAAAATGTCTGCAAGTTGTTAATTTAATAATTCCGATTGGTCGGAATATCCGACGTGCAGCGACCTGATGTTAATTGGAATCCTGACAGGAAAGAAGCCTTCTCAGTTGAAGGTAAAATGGCAAAAATATTTTTATGAAAGAAACGGCGGAGTAGTTTACGTTATCTACTATTGAACTTCTTTCATTGGTAGTAAGAAATCACGATGTCATGATAAGTTACATAGTATACGCGTAGTACATTGATTAATGATGCTTACGTGAAAAGAAATCGCTCATTTATACTCGAGTATTACTATATTAATTGTTCGTCATCATATCTACGTACTAGTGGTTGAATTATTGTCCGCACGTTATCATCTACATTATATATTATATTGTTAAATAAGTAGGTTGGTGACGACAAATTCTTCATATTATTAAATCTACATATTTACAATGTCTAAGTTACTGTCCGGGAGGTTTGGGTGCTTAGTGCGCGCGATTGGGAGAAATCATTGTTGAGCCCACCCTCTCTTGGGAGCAACCTGGTTGGCCAAATAACCTTGTTGGAATGATGATTAATGATGGAATAAGTTACGAGTGTTGATTAAAGATGAATTAATGGTTCCATTATGTTGAAATTATTTGTGTTAAACATTTATTTATTAGTAATTGATATTTATATTGTTGATGAATTTGATTCTTATTTATACAATTCAGAACTCTAGAGAAATTATGGGGAGAAGAAGAGAGAGTACTTCCTTACTTTGATATCTAGTGTCACTACGGTGGGGATATTATTTGTACACTATGTGAGGGTCATTTATTCTTTCTTGATAGGCCAGAGAACTTCTGTTATTCCATTCTTTATTGATACGTTGGAATTCAACACATAAAATGGCATCTGCTGTCATGCCTTTGTGCTCATGACATTATTTGGGAAATTTATATTCATTCTTATTATAGTATTTGAATGATAAATAGTCCATTACAATTACGAGTGAAATACATATGGAAATAACTACAACTTTATTCTGACATATAAGCTTTTTAAATGATATGCCGTCTAAGAAATACGAATAAATCCCATCATAATTAGATCATTATTTTACAAAATTGAGGACTACTAACAACTCTTCTAAACCTTCATCCATGATTCATTTTTTAGCCTCTGAGAAGAAAAATGGAACAACAAGGAAAAGGGTGAGCTATAGCCTAAAAGAATTTTGACTAAGATAATATCTGACAAATTATCGTTAGTCTTAGAAAATCTAATAGAATACAATACTTTTAAATCTGAGTGAAAATAATAATTCATTAATTAAGTAGAGAATGCAAACTCTACTTATATATGAATTTAAAGTTCATAAAGATATTTTATTGACAATGTTTTGAATCAAATATTCATCTTTTACTACGAAAGATATTCATCGATTAATTATTAAAAGTTCATCTTTTTCTGGGAAAAGATATAATGATCATCGTATTATCTCAACTTTTTATTTCATCTTTTTGCTTTGGGCCAAGAATTTAATTCATTTAATGAGGATGATGAAAAATTTTTAAAGAAGCGAATCGATTAAACAAAAGAATATTAAGGATTTATTTTAAACAATGTTCAAAATACATAATTCGTGGTGGAGTAAAATTAGAATCAAAACATATCATCAAGCTGTCGAATAGATATTTTGATGAAAAGAAGAAATCATTTTTTGAATAGTATAGTATCGTGAATAGTTAGTATCGTGAATAATTTCATTGAATGTAATAAAATGAAAAGATAGAAATCACAAAAAACATCTTCTTAAATGAATGTACAAATGAAAGTAACTAAATGAATAGTAACTAAATGAATAGACATGAAAAGTTAAAATTTAAAATTTTGATATTTTATAATGTATGAAGAAATAATATCATTTTAAGATAAAATAACATCCTTATAAAGAAGGCATCGTAATATTGAAACAGGATAAGGCTATGATGAATTTGGTATAAACTCAAAGTATACTCAAAATACTCAAGAATAAACTCGATAATATAGAGGAAAACTTGATTTACGGTGGATTTTCAATTCTAAGCACTATTTATAGGAAAATCTTAGAACATGAAAAGAAAATTTAATAAATTAATATTATAATTTTTACTCCTTACCAATCTGAATTATCTAATCACATATTAAATTTCAAAAAATCAAAATGTTTTTGTATTTAAAATATTTTAAACTTCAAAATCAATTATGAACTTGAACTAAATGATTTATTGCAATAGCCCTTTTATGAAAACTCTTTGAATCTATAAATTTTTATAGGAAATTCAATTTCTACAATGCGGAAAGTTTTCCAAATTCAGAAATTGTGAAATCAACAATCCCACATTTCTGATATCAATTTAAAATTGATATTGTCACCATCCAACACAAAATATTGTTAAACATTTAATACAAAATACTCTTCCTCCTCATATACTCATATCATTCATTATAAAAATTATTAAAATATAATAATATATTTAAAAGAATTATTTTATCGAGAAAAGATAAAATTTCAATTTTCAACAATTGTCACATTAAAATTTTCTCCATCTATATCCACATAAAATCAATATTTTCCTCATCATATGAATCAATAATTAATTATTCACAAATAATATTCTGAATCACTGATATTGTGACGACGGGTTCCCAGGAATGAGGGGCTTTCGATAAGAATTTCTTCTTCTTGGCGCATGATTAGGTGACCAAACCTCTCCTTGAAGAAACGAACTTTCTAGACATTGCCAATAATGTTATCTAATAATATTATTAGGATAATATGAATTATTAGCCGATAATGAAAAATCTTGTGTAATGGCGATTATTGAAACAACGGACAATATAAAATATCGATGACAATTATTAACTCAATAAAATAAAATCTTTGAGCGATAATTCTTTGTGACCATTATTGAGTAGTGCCTTCTTACGTAAGAATCGACAATTGGTGCAATCTGAGTATCTTCTTTATTAACAACGTATTTGTGTTTTAACCACGGGTATTTTCCAACGATATTAGCGGTAACAACTACGCGTTATTTTTAAACCACTTATATTTGTCGTTTTCTTCATCCAATAAGCTTTCCGTTATGGGGCCCACACAGCTGCGCCATCGTACGAATATTCCCAAGCGATCTGAATATTCCACGACCAACGAATATTCCCGCGACAAATGAATATTTTATAACCACTTGCTTATTTTGAAATATTTGCGTATTTTACCCTAACTATCCACATTAATCACATCAACCCTTACTATTTCAAAATAATAAATAGAAAATTAAATTTCATTAATAATAAGTTGGGGGTCTTACAACCTCCTCCTTATGAAATTTCGTCCTCGAAATTGGCGTCACGTACTGTGTTTGAAAAGGTGAGGATACCTCACTTTCATTTAGTTTCCAATTCGGTCATTTCCTATAGCATGATTCCTCCACAAAACTTTAACTTGTGGTATGACCTTTCTTGGCGTAGGACATGCTCCTTCTATCCAAGATCTTGTGGTACCTCCTAAATACGTTAAGTCTTGACTATTTAAATGTGGTTCTAATTCTATAACGTGGTTCGGAATTAGTCTTTCACATATTCTGAACATCTGGATATGTGAAACACATTATGAACATGAGACATACTTGGAGGTAAAAGCTTGTAGTCATAGGCTACATTTCCTACTCGGTCGAGAATTTGAAATGGATTACGATAAATCGTGGATTGAGCTTTCCATCTCTTCCCGAATCTTGAAATAACAACTTCTTGCACTCCTTCATATTCCATGGTGTGTGGCAACAACTTCTTTATGATTAAAACAATACATGATCCGTGGTTACCTAGAGTTTTCATCTCCATCTCTATTATTTGTAAATTCTGAAATGAGTCTTTGTGATATATCGTCCTTTCGATCTTCTACTCAAACGTCGGACCGCTTTTCCGGGATGGCATGGTAACATGTCTTTGAAATCGAGTCTCCTCTTGTTCTTGGCTCTTCCCACATGTATCGTTGCTCCATTCGAATCATTTGTATCTCTCTGAGTCGGTCTTTGGAATAGCGTAGAATATCCTTCATACGTACTAACTCGATAATAACCAACTAAGTCCCTAACAGCTCGTATGTTGCTTCACTTAGGTTGTTCCACTGACTCGTCCCGATATCTTTGGATGCGTTACAATGACACCTGTCGGTTTTTCGTCCGAATATGGTGTCCCCTATAAGTCTGGCTTGGTGCTTCCACAAATGGAGCCGGATAAAGGCTCGGTACAAATTCTATACTTGAATTTTTAACTCACGAAGTTCAATAAGCCATTCGATTGTTGTAGAAATGAGAATTCTATGGGTTCCAATGGTAAATACAAAATTTTATCCCTTTGGGAGTAAGCGAAATTCTTGAAGTCGGGAAAATTAATAACAAGGAATATTACATCGGCGAGTCTTAATAAATCTTTAAGAGTAAGAAAACTTGAATAGTCCGTTAAGCGATTGTCCGTCAGTTTGAGGATGGTATATGAAAGAATGTTTCGTAAATCCGTGCCCTTAGCTTGAATTGAATAACGGAGTTGCTAAAAATATGAAAAATGACAACCTTGAAGTAATCAATCGGCTTGGGTTAACCTTAAAATCACGATCAAAAGCGAAAATCTCTATGGAAATAAGGTTAACGGGTATGCCATAGTACAACCTGAATCACAATCTAAACATTCAACGTCATGTAATGAAAGTTTCTCTAGCAGGCGTTCGAGTGAATAAGTCAATCTAATTTCCGTGTCGGCAAGTTTAAGCGTTGGTATGAAAGCGATAAAGACTTGGTTAATCTATCAACAGGTATAACTTGCAATTTATAATTAACAACGTATAACCGTTCGGGTTCCTCGCATTGATGCCGGTCACGAAAGCGCTCTTCTAGGAACCCTTGACTTTGACTTTTAAGTGAAATCCATGGTAATGTGTTCCCACTTCCATTTGAATTGGGTTTCGATTGGTTCTGATCTCGAAGGATGTCCCTTAGGTACAATTATAGCATACCTTAAAGCTGTTGTGGGCGCCTTTACGTTGACAAGTTAAACACATTGAGACTATAAACTTTGCAATCTCTCTAGAACCTTTATATACCCGACTGTACTCATTCATTCAGCCTCCGAGAAGAAAATGTATGGAACAACAAGGAAGGGTGATCAACAGCCCGATACATTTAGTACTAAGATCGAGGATGGATTGCAAATGGTGTATCGTTGTGCCTCCATCGAGGAAATAATCTTGAATACAATGACAACGGTTTTCAAATCGATTATTAGAAATAATAATTCGTTAGGAACCTGAGTTAAGTCTAGAGTGCAAACTACTACTCTATATGAAGTAAAAGTTTCCGATATTTTTCTTCATCAATTCTCGCTTAGGAATAGCAAATATTCCTTCTTGTACTCTGGGCCAAAGATATTTCGATTTCATGTTCATACGCATCGGCATCTTTTCGGCCAAAGATATTAATCGATGGTGGTATTCATCTCAACACTTTTTGAAAGCAACCTTAACTTTTTAAAGAAGCGAATCCGATTGAAACAAAGAACAAATATTGGCTCTGTCATTATACTTGACATCATCGTTCAAAATACTTAAGTTCGAGTGGAGTAAAATTCAACGCATATGATCAAAACTTCTACTCAAAGCTAATATCCGAATCGTCATTTTACAAAAGAAGTTAAATTTCTTTTGGGTGAATAGGTATTATTATGAATAGTCATATATTGAATAGTGTGAATAGTAACTCAGAGCACCGTAGAAATTTCACAAAAAACTTTCACCGTGAATAGCTCGAATAGTAACCGTGAATAGTAACCGTCATGAAAAGTTGCCGCTAAATGTTGATAAAAATTTCCAACCAATATTTCGGCATAAGATATTGAAGAAATAATAATTTTCGAATAAAATAAATATTACCTCGAAAGGTACTTACTTTGAAACAGGATATGGCTATGCTTGAATTTGAACCGTATAGAAATCTCAAAGTATACTCAAAATATCCAAGAATAAACCGATAATATAGAAAACTTGTTACGGTGTGATTTTCAATTCTAACCTAAGCACCATATCTTTAGGAAAATGCTTAGCAGCAAGTAGAAAATTTAATAAATTAATATTATAATTTTTCCACAACTTCATACATAACAATGCTGAATTCAGACTCTAGATCATGTTAAATGAGTTTCAAAAATGACAAAAAGTTTTTGATAAAAATTAAACCTCAAAAATCAATTATTTGAATGAAACTCAATAATTTTAAGCCCTTTTGTCGAAAATTCAAATCTCGGCATAGGCTATGACTTTCCACGTTGCGAGAAGAGTTTTTCAAATTCCAACAGAAATTGACAAAATCTAACAAGCGGGCGATTTTGCACGTATAATCAAATTTAATTCGATAATTGTGTCACTAACACACAAAATATGTTAAACATTTAATGCCACAAAAAACTCTTCCTCCTCATAACAAATCCCACATTCATTATAAAAATATCCGTTAATATATTATTAAAATAATATATTTAAACGAGATGGTATTGTTAGAAAAGATAAAATATTAATTTTCAACAGTCTTAAAATTTTCTCCATATATATCTAATAATCAATATTTTCCTCTCATATAAATCAATAATTAATTATTCAAATAATATTTGAGAAAGCTTGTCGGTAGTTCGAGGAAAGGGGCTTTAAGGATCTCGCATTCTTGGCTTGATTAGGTCCAAACCTCTCCTTAGGCGAACTTTCGAATTGCCAATTGTATCCAATAATATTATTAGATAATATGAGTTAGCGAGTTAATGAAAAATCTTGTGTAGCAATTTATTGAAAACCCTTCCACGATAATATAAAAATCTGCGTGATTATTGAATCAATAATAAAAACGGCTAAGCGATAATTCTTTGTAACAAATTGAAGTGCCTTCTACGTAAGTCAATAATTTGATCCGTAATCTTCTTGATTCTCCCAATGGCGTATTAGTGTGTTTTAACCATAGGGTATCCAACGATGATTACTTGATAACAATCGTGTTATTTTAAACAACTTATATTTGTCATTTCTTCATCCAATCGATTTCCGATGGGGCCCACAAAAGGCTGCGCCATCGATACGAATATTCCCAGAAACGTCTGAATATTGCGACGAAACGAATATTCCCAAGCGATAATGAATATTTTATAACTTAACGCTTATTCAAATTTGCGTATTTTACCTGTTCTCCACATTAATCAATCAACCCCACTATTTCAAAAATAATAAATGAAATAAATTTCATTTTATTAATGAATTTGGGGTCTTCTGACTCCTCGCATGAAATTTAGGTCTCAAAATTCAATGCGTGCTAGTGTTTGAAAGATGAAATACCTCACTTTCATTTTCGTTTCCAACTCCGGTTATTTTCCTCGATAGCATAGTTTCTCCTTTGAAACTTTAACTTGTAGGTATAACCTTATAAATTACGTGAGACGTATTTTTTCTATCCAAGATTTTGTGGTGCCTCCTCGTATGGTAAGGTCTTGACTATCTTATGGGTTCCTAACTCGATGGCAGTGGTTGGGTCGTCCCATATTTACATTAACATGCGATACGTGGCGTTATGAGCAGCGTCGTACTTGGTAGTAAAGCGAATTTTATGGGCCGCAGTGTCCAGCAATTCACGTGGTTGGACCTTTAACTCCACGAAGTTCAATAGGAGCCATTAGACATGGGGTTTTAGAAATGGGCTTTGTGCCGGGGTTCGAATCAATAAAGAATTGAACTTCACGTTACGGGGTAGGCCAGGAAGTTCTTGGGGAAATCGTCGGAAAGTCGATAACAGCGGGAATATTATTCAAATTTGGCGTGTCTTTATTCAAATCCATAACATGGGCTAAGAAAACGACATCAGTTTTTCAATAAGCGAATAGCTTTATGATTAGATATGGCGATGATTGATTTTAATAGTTTAGTTGCTTGAATTAAATCTGACGGGTTGGTTAGGAATATGAAAACTATGACACTTACGAAAATAATCAATTTTGGCATGATGAGTAGTTAACTAATCAATCCTAAAATCACGTCAAAAGCAAAGTATCTTTAAAGAGATAAAATTCGACGGGTGAGTAATGGTGCAACTTAGATCAAGCAAGATTTATAAGCGATGGATGTGATGAAAGTTTCTCTAACGGAGTTTCCACGAGATAGGTCAAAGTCTAATTTCTCGGTCAGAGTTTAAGCGTTGAGCACATGCGGGAGAGATAAATGAATGGGTAGCACCGGTGTCGAATAAGGTATAAACTTACATGAAATTTATAAATAAACTTACCGTGATCACCTACGTTTGGGTTCTCGCATTATGACGATCACAACAAGCGCTTTCTTCCGGAATCGTTGACTTTGACTTTTCTGGGGAATGATCTTTTTGAGTCACCGTCCCCATTGAACTAGGTTTTATTCTGCCAAATCTGATCTCGGCGATATGTCCTTCCTTTCCATAATTATAGCGTACCTTGGCTGTTGTGGGCGGTTTGGTGATATGTCCTCTTTCCGCATTTATAGCATATAATGGGTGGTGATTCTCCTCCCTTAGAACTAGATTCTTTGCAAGCCTTTATCGTCTTCACATGGTCATTATTAAATCTCTCTTTTAAAATCTCCTCGACTTTCGCTTCTTATTTTTTCATGGCCGCAGATTACCACGGAGTGGTTACCATTTTTGTCCGTGCATTTCTTTCTCCGTGGTTATCATTATTACATTGGTCTATATCTATCTGATACGATCTTGGTTGTGGTCCTCAGGTTGGTAGTACTTTCGTTATCTCGCTCTCTAATAATTGAGCCACATTTACTGACATCTGAATAGAGAAAGTTTATGAGAAATGAGATATTGTCGTATCTGGGTTTGAACCTCTCAAAAACATCCAGCGTCATCGTTCCTCATTCTCCACCAAATGAGGTCTGAAACTGGATAACTCTGCAAACTTTGCCTCGTCTTTGAGACAAATCGTATTTGTTTTATTCTCGATGAACTCCAACTTCCTTCGTATAGCGAACACTTTTCGGGGAAAGTATTTGTCATTAAATAATTCTGAAATGTCTCCCCGAGGCATCTTTGAGTCTTGGTGGATGGAGTGCAACTTCTGAGGACTCCCACACTTTGTAGTCTACCTGCTTACGGAACATAAAGGTGGCGAATGGAACCTTCTGTTCTCCGTGCATCCCAGACATCAAATATCTTGGTAATTTGCTTGACCCGTGTTTAGCATGATCGGATCGCTTTCCCTTAGAATCTGGTGGTCCCGACTCTTTGAAGCTGCTTGGATGTGACAACTTGGTGAATTCTTATCATTTCTCTCTGTATTTTGAACCGAGTCTCCTTATGCGATTTTGCGTGAGCTGCAAAAACTTAAACATCCCTCGTTCATCATCACGCTTTCCGTTGTGGTGTTGTTCGCGGGAGGAACATTGCCGACTGTTACGTTCTCCTTGTTGGTGAGTCTGAGGCGTCTCCACGGTCTCATTTCCATTGTTAATATTCTCGGTCGACATTCTCCGAATCTTTGTCGTAAAAGCAAGGGTTAATTAAAAAATCAATATATCACATAATATCCTTATATCTTGACCAACTAAAAAAATAAGCTTAGGTAGGACACCTTGTGAAGGATTTACTCGTCTCTCCTCCTCTACAGTTACATTCCCAGATCTCATTGGAGATCGTATCCTAGCTACGATACCATTGTGAAGCCCCCAAAATAGGTATACATCACTGATTACGGGTTGTCGATACATGATGCGAAACAACTACAACTTTATTATTACAATGTTAGTGTGAAATAAAGCGTGAGTTTGAATACAAATATTATCTTACAGACAGTATCTATACTCGAAATAAATCCTCATCACATTTATTGATACATTATTTTACAAAATGGTGAGGGACTACTAAACAATTCTTTCTAAAACCTTCATTCCATTTTCCCAGGCTAGTACTATTTATATTCTAGCCTCACGAGAAGAAAAATGGAACAAAAGGGAAAGGGTGAGCTCAACTAGCCCGATAAAGAATATTATGACTAAGATAATATCTGACAAATTATCGTTAGTCTTGACGAGGAAAAATCTAATAGAATCTGATAGGCAACAAATTTTAAATCAATATTACGTGAAATAATAATTCATTAGAAGAGTTAAGTAGAGAATGAAATCTATCTTACATGTATGAATTTAAAAGTTAAATCGTCTATCTTTTATCCTGTAACATCAATCATATACATACGGAATCAAATATTCATCTTTTTCAGGCCGAAGATATTCATCGATTAGTCGTGTTCATTTAAACACTGTTCATCTTTACTCTCATCATCATCTCGACATTCGTCTTTTGCCAAAAGATATTCTTGAAAATCATTCATCTTTACACTTCTGGGCCAAAGATATTCCATAATATCATCATTTAAAATGCGAAGATGATGAAAAATATTTTTAAAGAAAGCGAATCGGTGAAACAAAATGACAAGGGATTAAGGATTAAGGATTAGTACTTTGTTTTATCCACGTCAAAAATACCTCAAAAATAATCATAGTGGTGTAAAATTGAGAATGATCGAAACATGGATCTGATCGAAGTTAGTATCGAATAGATATTTTGGAAAAAAAGAAAATTTTATTTTTAGATGAATAGTGTAGTGATCATTAATGAATAGTCTTGAGTATCGTGAATAGTCTTGAGTATCGTGAATAGTAACTCAAACACCAAAGATAGAAATTCCACAAAAACATCTTCACGCTTACGTGAATAGTACTCGTGAATAACTTCGTGAATAGTAACTCATGAATAGTAACTTCGTGAATAGTAACTCATGAATAGTAACCCATGAATAATAACCCAGGTATGAAAAAGTTCCAAATTTGATAAAAACTTCAATCAATATTTGACATAATGATATTGAAGAAATAATATCATTTGAGAAAAAATAACATCCTTACCTCGAAGATCGGTACTTACAATTGAAACAGGATATAGGCTATGACTTGAACTTGCATAGAATAGCAATACTCAAATTATACTCAAAATACTCACAAGAATCGCTTTCGATAATATAGAGAAAACTTGATTTACGGTGTGATTTTCAATTCTAACCTAAGCACCTATTTATAGGAAATTGCTTAGAACACCAAAAGCGAAAATTTAATATAATATTAATATATTATATATAAATTCCTCTTTTACACAATCTATGATCTGAATTCAACCATGCAAACACATTAATAAGTCTACAAACAAATCAAAAACGTTTTTCTTATTTTAAATAATTAAAACTTCAAAAATCAATTATTTGAATTTTAGAACATCGATAATTCATAATAAATAGCCCTTTTATCAGAAAATTCGAATCTCGCGAGTTTTTTATAGGAAATTCAATTCTCTACAACTTTGCAAGAAAGTTTTTCCAAATTCCAAATAAATTGGCCAAAAATCCTGGCAGAGCGATTTTACAAATTATAATCAAATTTGATCGATAAATGGGGTCCTTGACATATTTAACATGTTTTAAACATTTATTGCAACAAAATACTCTTCCTCCTCGTATACTCATATATCCCACATTACGTTGTAAAAATATCACCATTAATATATTATTAAAATAATATATATTAAATGAATTATTTTATCGAGAAAAAGATAAAATATTAATTTTCAACAATTGTCATTTTAAAATTTTCTCCATCTATATCACATAAAATCAATATTTTCCTCATCATATAAATCAATAATTAATTATTCACAAATAATATTACGAGAATCCTGATATTGTGACGAGCGGTTCGGAAGAGGGGCTTTCGATAAAATTTCTTAACTTCTTGGTATGATTAGGTGACGAACCTCTCCTTGACGAGAACTTTCTAGACATTGCGATAATGTTATCTAATAATATTATTCGGATAATATGAATTATTAGCTTCGATAATGAAAATCTTGTGTAATGACAATTATTGAAACAACAATGATATAAAATATCAGCGCGACAATTATTAACTCGATAAAATCTTTGAGCGATAATTCTGTAACCATTATTGAGTAGTGCCTTCTTACGTAAGAATCGATAATTGGTGCGATCTGGTATCTTCTTGTTTCGACAGCAGCGTATTAGTGTGTTTTAACCACAAGGGTATTCAACGATGATACTTGGTAACTACTGTAGATTATTTAAAAACAACTTATATTTATGCGTTTTCTTCATCCGATCACTTTCCAGTTATGGGGCCCACACGTGCATTGTAGTTAATACGAATATTCCCAAACGGTCACGAATATTCCACGACCAATGAATATTCAAACGATAATGAATATTTTATAACCACTTGCTTAATTTGAAATATTTGCATATTTAACCCATAACTATCCACATTAATCAAATCGACCTTACTATTTCAAAATAATAAATAAAGGAAATTCCTTTTTATTTAAAAATTTGAGGTCTTCTGACCTCCCTCCTTATGAAATTTAGTCCTCGAAATTGGCGTCACGTACTGGTGTTTGAAAAGGTGAGGATACCTACGCTTTCATTTTAGTTTCAATTCCCGGGTCATTTCCTCTATAGCATGATTCCTCCTGAAAACTTTAACTTGTGGTATAACCTTTCTTGTAGGACATGCTCCTTCTATCCAAAATCTTGGCGGTTACCTCCTGTCGTTAAGTCTTGGCTATCTCGTTAGGTTCTAACTTTCTATAGCGTGGTTGGGTCTTTCACATATTCTGAAATGCAGGATATGTGAAACACATTATGAACACGAGACATACTCGGAGGTAACTTGTGAGTCATAGGCTACATTTCTACTCGGTCGAAAATTTGAAATGGATAGATAAATGGTGGATTGAGCTTTCCTCTCTTCCCAAATCTTGTAACTCCTTCCATGGAAGCAACTTCATGACAATGATCCCTACATTAAATTCCGTCCTTTCGATGAAGATCCGCATAACTCTTTTTATCGATCTTGTGCTTGGTTTGTATCGTTAACCGAATCATTTGGATCTTTTCGGTGATAATACGTCTTAACTTTCGGGTCCCAACAATGTTCTTCACCCACCTCATCCCAACGTATTGGAGAGCGACATTTTAGATCCGTATAATGCTTGAATGGAACCATGCCTATATTTGTTTAATAACTATTGTTGTATGAGAATTCCACCGATGGCAAGTACTTATCGACTTCCTTTGAAATCTAGGACACGAGTTTTAATATATCTTGAGAGTTTGAGTAGTCCTTTACGATTGCCCATCCGTTTGAGGATGGTATGCCAGCCAGATAAATAAATTCGTGCCCGTAGCTTTCTAACCCAAAATCATGAAGTGAATCTTGGGTCACGATCTAAAACTATGGATCTTGGCATGCCATGCAATCTCACAATCTCATTTCACGTACATCTGAGAAAAGGCGTTCGAGGAATAAGTCTCTCGTATCGGTAAAAATGAAGCGGAACTTGGTTAATCTATCAGCAATAACCCAAATAGCATTGATGCCTTGAGAAGCAGTAGGAAGACAATAACGAAATCCATAGTAATGTGTTCCCACTTCCATTCAGGAATCTCAAGTGGTTGCAGCGGACCCTTAGGTACAAGATGCTCGCCTTTACGTTAGCAAGTTAAACACATCGAGATAAACTTTGCAATCTCTCTCTTCATATTGTTCCACCAAAATGTATGTCGAAGATCACGATACATTTTAGTACTTCGAGATGGATTGCAAATGGCGTGTTGTGTGCCTCCATCATAATCTTGTACTTGAAATCGAGTCGTTAGGAACCTGAAATGCTAGAGTGGACTCGAAGTATTCCTTCTTCATCGATTCTAAACTTAGGAATAGCTCCTTCTTGTACTTTCTTCTTCATACGCATCATTTCTCAAGATTCGGTGGCTTGAAGCGACCTTAACTTTTCTATTAAAGTTGGCTCTGTCGTATACTTGACATCATCGCTTTTCGTTCCGCATATGATCTTCTACTCATAAAGCGTCGGCTACCGCGTTAAACTTTTCGGGATGGCATGGTCGAATATGTCTTTGAAATGAGTCTCCTCTTGAGCTCTTGAAAAATCTTCCGCATTCCTTGCTCCATTCGAATTTTGTATCTCTTTGAGTCGGTTGCGTTAATGGAATAGCGATTCGAGAATATCCTTCCACGAATCTCAGATAATAACCAACTAAGCCTGAAAGCTACGTATTTAGATTCTTGACTTAGGTTGCTCTCAAGCATGTGACTCATATCCCAATCTTGGATATGCGTCACAATGACACCTATCGATTTTATCGCTTGCGAATATGGCGTCCCTACTGAGAAGTGCGGCTTGGGTGAATTCCACGAAAGTCACAAGATATAAAGGCTCGGTACCAAATTCTATAGTTGAATTTTTAACTCACGAAGTTCAATAAGAGCCATTCGATATGAGATTTTAGAAATGAGTTTTGTCTGGGGTTCAAAGTCGATACAAAATTTAATATCGAACTTTGGGAGTAAGCGAAATTCTTGAAAATCGTCGGGAAAATCAATAACAACGAGAATATTATTCAAATCGGCGTGTCTTTATTCAAATCCATAACGTGGACTAAGAAAACTTGACATCCGTAATAAGCGAATGACTTCATGGCTTGATATGAAAATGTTTGACTACAATGGTTTGATTGCTTGAATTGAATAACGGGTTGCTTAGGAATATGAAAACTATGACCTTACAAAAGCAATCAATTTGGCGTGATGAGTAGTTAACCTTAAAATCACATCAAAAGCAAATATCTACATAGAAATAAGGTTAACGGTAATGTGATAGTGCTGACTTGAATCGAGCAAGATTTTTAAACAACGGATGTAATGAAAGTTTCTCTAATGGAGTCTCCATGAGATAGGTCAAAGTTTAATTTCTCGTAGTCGAGTTCAAGCGTTGGCCTTGAGTAAGAGATAAAAGAATGGGTAGAACCAATATCTAGTAAGGTATATACTTGGCAAAATTTATAATTAACTAACGTCTTAACCGTTCGGGTTCCTCGCATTTTGACCGATCGCGACAAACGCTCTTCCGTAAATCGTTGACTTTGACTTTTACGGGACGATCTTTTGAGTCACCATCCCATTTGAACTAGGTTTGATATCTTTGTCTGATCTCGAAGCGATATGTCCTTCCTTTCCACAATTATAGCATACCTTGAGCTGTTGTGGGCGGTTTGGGTGATATGTCCTCTTTTCGCATTTGTAGCATATGGCCGGGTGGTGGTTCTCCTCCCTTAAAACTAGTTCTTCTTGTGGCGGCGTCTTCACGTAGTGGTTGTTGAATCTCCTCTTTTAAAATCTCCTCCCAGGCTAAGCTTCTTACTATTTTCATGGCCACGATTACCACGGAGTGGTTCTGCCTTTGTCGTATTCTTCTTTCTCCGTTGGTTATCGTTATTACGATGGCTTGCTATCTTGGTATGATCTGGTTATGGTCCCTCGGTTGAGCGTACTCGTTATCTCGCTCTAACAAGCTGAGCCACATTGACAACATCTGAATAGAGAAAATTTATGAAAATGAGATCTTGGCGTATGTCGGGTTTCAAACCTCTCGAAACATCCGCGTCATCGTTCCTCATTCTCCACCAAATGAGGTGCAAACACGGATAACTCACATGAACTTACGCCTCGTCTTTGGGACAAATCGTATTATTACTGCTCTGAGTCTAATAAACTCCACTTCCTTCGTATAGCCGAATACTTTCGGGAAAGTACTTGTCATTGAGCTGTTTACAACGTCTCCGGCGACATCTTTGAGTCACATTTGGATGGATGCGCTTCCTGATTCCCACCGATGTCTGCCTGCCACGGAACATAAAAGGTGGCGAATGGAACTTTCATTTCCTCCGTGCATCCCAGACATCGAATATCTTGGTAATTTGTTTGACCCGTCTCACTTTAATCGGATCAACTTTCCCGAGTGCAGGTGGTCCCGACTCTTTGAAGCTGCTTGTGTGACCACCGTGAATTGCTATCATTTCCTCTGTATTTTTGAACACGAGTCTCCTAAATGCGATTTTGCATGAGCTATGAAAAGCTTCTAAACATCCCTCGTTCATCATCTGCTTCGGTGGTGTTGTTCACGGGAGGAACATTGCCCGACTGTTACACGTTCTCCTCGTTGGTGAAATGAGGCATCTCCACGGTCTCATTTACTCCCTTTGTTAATATTCTCGATCGACATTCTCAAATCTTGTCATAAAACAAGGGTTAATTAAGAAATCGATATATCACATAATATCCTATATCTTGACCAACTATGAAATAAGCTTAGGTAGGACACCTTGCGAAGGATTTACTCGTCTCTCCCTCTGAGTTCTATTCCCGATCTCATGGAGATCGTATCCTAAGCTACGATACCAGCATGACCCTCATGGTGCTTGACGCCCCCATGGTACTGTCGGTTTACCCATAAAGCAACGGATGCGGCTTGGTGCATCCCCCCATCAGCTCACCGGTGAGGGCTGCTCGATACCAAGCTGTGGCCATTCCAAAATAGGTATACACAACACCCATTACGAGTGCGCCAAAACATGGTACAAAAAGCAAACTACTGACTTGATAATACTGATGTAGGTGTGAAATCGATGATATCTTGTGAGTTTAAATATAATATTGTCTTCAGAACAATATCCACATACTCAAATAAATCCCCATCATAATTATTGATTCATTATTTTACAAAATGGTGAGGACTACTAAACAACTCTTTCTAAAACCTTCATTCCATTTTAGGCAGGCTAAATACTACATTTATATTCTACGCCTCACGAGAAGAAAAATGGAACAACGAGGAAAAGGGTGAGCTCAACTAGCCCGATAAAGAATATTATGACTAAGATAATATACAACAAATTATCGTTAGTCTTGAACGAGGAAAAATCGATAGAATACAATAGACAACAACAAGTTTCGGATCAATATTACGGCGAAAATAATAATTCATAGAAGAGTTACGTGAGAATGAAATCTCTTATAATCTATGAATTTAACGATCCATCATCAATATTTTATCCTGTAACATCAATCGATATACATACGGAATCAAATATTCATCTTTTGCTCTGAGGCCGAAGATATTCATCGATTAGTCGTATTCATTTAAACACTGTTCATCTTTTGCCTCTGGGCGAAGATATTAATCAATCGGTCGTGTTCATCTCGACACTGTTCATCTTTGCACTCTGAGGCCAAAGATATTCTTGAAATCATTCATCTTTTTACCTTTGAGGGCGAAGATATTCAATAATATCATCATTTAAGGCGAGGATGATGAAAATATTTTTAAAAGCGAATCCGATGAAACAAAATGACAAGGATTAAGGATTAAGGATTAAGTACTTGGTTTTATCCACGTCCAAAAATACCTCAAAAATAATCGTAGTGGTGTAAAATTCGAGAATGATCAAAACATGGATCTGATCGAGTTAGTATCGAATAGATATTTTGGACGAAAAGAAGAAATTTTATTTTTTAGGTGAATAGTCTTAGTATCGTGAATAGTCTAAGTATCGTGAATAGTCTTGATATCGTGAATAGTAACTCAGACACCAAAAGATAGAAATTCAACAAAAATCTCTTCACGCTTAATGAATAGTACTGTGAATAGTAACTCGTGAATAGTAACTTTCGTGAATAGTAACTTTCATGAATAGTAACTCGTGAATAGTAACTCATGAATAGTAACCCAGAGCATGAAAAAATTTCAAATTTGATAAAACTTGAGATCGACATTTGACATAATGATATTGAAGAAATAATATCATTCTGAAAAAATAATATCCACTACCTCGAAGATCGGTCTTAGTTGAAACAGGATATAGGCTATGACTTGAACTTGCCGTAGTATAGCAATACTCAAAGTATACTCAAAATACTCACAAGAATCTGTTCGATAATATAGAGAGAAAACTTGTTTACGGTGTGATTTTCAATTCTAACCTAAGCACCTATTTATAGGAAATTGCTTAGAACACCAAAGCGAAAAATTTAATAAATTAATAATATAATTATATTATTTTCTACACATATCTAGAATCTGATTTCAGCCATCAAACACATACCACCTTCTAGAAAAAATAAGAAAAAACGTTTTTCTAATTTTAAATATTTTAAACTTCAAAAATCAATTATTTGAACTTTGGAACTTCAATAATTCATAATAAATAGCCCTTTCATCAGAAAATTCAGATCTCATGAGTTTTTATAGGAAATTCAATTCTCTACAACTTTGCAGAAGAAAGTTTTCCAAATTCCAAATAGAAATTGGCCAAAATCCACAAGCAGTTGATTTCTGTTTATAATCAAATTTAGATCGATAATTGTGTCCACCAACACACAAAACATGTTTAAACATTTAATGCCACAAAAATACTCTTCCTCCTCATATACTCATATATCCCACATTCATTGTAAAAATATCACCAGTTAATATATTATTAAAATAATATATTTAAATGAATTATTTTATCGAAAAAAGATAAAATATTAATTTTCAACAATTGTCATTTAAAAATTTTCTCATCTATATCCACATAAAATCAATATTTTCCTCATCATATAAATCAATAATTAATTATTCTGAAATAATATTACGAGAATCACAATATTGTGACGAGGCGGTTCAGGGAAGAGGGGCTTTCGATAAAATTTCTTCTTCTTGGGCATGATTAGGTGACCAAACCTCTCCTTAGAGCGAGAACTTTCTAGACATTGCCAATAATGTTATCTAATAATATTATTAGGATAATATGAATTATTAGCTTCGATAATGAAAATCTTATGTAATGACAATTATTGAAACAATGACGATATAAAATATCAATATGACAATTATTAACTCGATAAAATCTTGAGCGATAATTCTTTGTAACCATTATTGAGTAGTGCCTTCTTACGTAAGAATCAATAATTGGTGCAATCTGGTGTCTTCTTGTTCGACAACGGCATTAGTGTGTTTTAACCACCAGGGTATTCAACAACGATATTAATTGATGCTAACTCTGTAGATTATTTAAAAACAACTTATATTTGTCGTTTTCTTCATCGATCACTTTCCGTTATGGGGCCCACACATGGTTTTAGGCAGTTAATCGAATATTCCCAAATGATCGAATATTCCACGACCAAACGAATATTCCCAAGCGATAATGAATATTTTATAACCACTTGCTTAATTTGAAATATTTGCATATTTAACCCTTAACTATCCACATTAATCAAATCAACCCTTACTATTTCAAAATAATAAATAAAGGAAATTCCTTTTTATTTAAAAATTTAGGGGTCTTACATACATACTTTGCAAAATTTTCAAATATTACCCACAACTATAACATATATCAAATCCACACCATAATATTAAAAATATTTCAAAAAAATTAAATATTTATTCATAAAATCTGGGGTCTCACAATCTCCCCTCCTTATGAAATTTAGCCCTCGAAATTTCGTTATACTTGATATCTTAGAAACGGATAAGGATACTTCGTCATATTCTAACTCTTGAGGTATAAACTTTAAGCGTAGAATATATTCCGAGTTTTAACAGGTACATCTTAAATACGTTAAATTATCCGCTATCTTGTCAGGGTTCTAACCCAATAATGTGGTTTGGGTTAGTCCCACATATTCTGTAACATCGATACATTAAAAATGTTATGAACACGTGACATATTTGGTGGTAAAACAAGTCTATAGGCCACGATTCCTACTCGATCGAGGATTTGAAATGGGCGATTAAATCGAGGGTTGTGATTTCCTCTCTTCATCAATTCTTGCTTCTAGAATAACGCCCGGCTGACCTGAACCTTCTTCTTCACATTCAATCATTTCTGAGTATGTAGCTTGGCGGCTTTAACTTTATCGATTAAAGTCGATTCTACTTTCGTATATTAGTTATCTTCGTGGGTCCCTAGAGTCTTTAACTCTATCTTCATCATTTGTGAGTTATACAAAATGAGCCTTTGTGTTAACAACATCACTTTTCAATGCATATCGATCTTACTACTTTCAACGCGTCGGCTACCACGTTATTTTCCATAATGATATTAAATGATACGATCGTAATCTTGACGACTCGAGCTAACGTCTTTGGCGCGTATTACGTTCATTTTAGTTGAAGAAATATTCAAGGGTTTAAGAAATGGGTTTTATCTTTGGGGTTAATACAAAATTGATTTCACGTTCTAGGGTAGGCTAGGAAGTCTTGAGGAATCGTTAGGAAATTTATTAACGATAGAAATATCATTCAAAACTGTGACCCTCATCCAAGACTTGGATAGTGCGTCACATTGATTCCAATGTGACTTCTATCCCTTAACACGGATAGCAACTCACAATGATACTATCAACTTGCCATCTTCATTCATGATGTACGCCTCTGAAAAGTCAAAGCGGTGCATTCCACGAGAGAAGTAAACAATGAAAGGATCGAGGCTCTTTACTTATGGCTTGATATGACAATGATTGACTTTAGTGGTTTGGTTGCTTGAATTAGCATAACGGTAAGGTTATGAATATAAAAGCTAACAACCTTAGGAAAAGCATGATGAGTAGTTAACCAATCGATTCCTAAAATCTCATCGAAAGAAAGTATTTTCAAAGAGATAAGATCGGCAGTAGCGTGAAAATGTCGATTTGAATCAACAAGATTTATAAATAGTGGAGGTAGCGAGGCTCCTACTAACGAAGTTTCAACCAATAAGTCGAAGTCTAACTTTTAGGAGTTAAATTTAAGCGTTGAGCGCAAGAGAGAGATAAAATAATGGATAGAGGCAGGGTATCTTATAAGGTATAGACTTGTGAGAATTTATAATTAACTAACCCGTCTTAACTTCGTTAGGGTTACTCGCTTTTGAAAGTCACGAAAACGCTCTTCTGAAACTCCATGAACTTTGTTTTGTCGGTATCCGCCTTTGGTGCCACCGTCTCATTGGACTTGACTTTGGTGCACGAAAAATTGAGTTAAACGACCTTCTCTTCTTGAAATTTCCTTACATTATCTTGGCCATGATTACCACCGAAGTGGTTACCATTCTTGGCATGATAATTTCCCCACGATGGTTATCATTGTTACGATGGCGGTTACTTTTGGTATGATTATTATCGTGTTGTTGGTCGTTACCTTTTGCTTGAGCTAAATCAGCGCTCTCGTGTGCCTCATTGCTTATCTTAGCATTTTCGGATGCCATTCTCAAACACTTTGTCACAAAACAAGGGTTAATTAACATATCACATATTATCCCTATACTACGTAGGCCAATTAAATACCAAATAAACTTAGGTAGGTCATACTAGCGCGATAATTCCCGTCTCTCCTCTCCTAGTTCTTATCTCACATCTCGGCCGGGGATCGTATCCTAGCTTTGATACTGTGTGATGCCCCAAAATAGGTATACATCACCCATCTTGAGTTGCGCCAAATATATGGTACATAAATCGAATACAACATAATTATACAAGCGTAGGTGTAAAATACGAAAAAACATAAGCGAGAGTTTAAACAAGAATATTGCCTTACTAGACAATATCCATTCTCAATGGAGTCCTCATAGACAATATCTGAAACTCAAATTAGGTCCTCATTACATTTATTGTCATCTTATTTAACGAGAATAGTGAGGACTACTAATACTATCATCTGGACCATCACTCCAGTCCCCATTAGTCCTGCTACGTTCTCATTTCACGAAGAGAACAAAGGTGAAAGAAAGGGTGAGCTCAACTAGCCCGATAAGAAATATTATGACTAAGATAATGCGGGATAAATTATCATTAGCCTTGAACAATGTTAAGCGATAAAATACAATAGACAACAAGTTTAAGCTGCGGTGATGAATAAATAATCCATTAAATGAGTCGAATAGAATAAAATCTACTATCTTTTATGATTTAAAAAAGTTTTCATCACTTTTATCGGCGGGACTCGACAATAAATAATCCACATCATCCACACTTTTCGTCGAGGATATTCATTAGTATCCGACCACAAATTATCCATGCACTACGGGCGAGGATATTAGTGTATTCATCGATGGTCGTGATAATGCCAACAATCGTCCATCGATACCTTCACAGACGATGAGGACTTATCCACATCATTTGTAATATTACGATCCATGATTATCTTAGAATAATCCAATTCATAATCATCTTAAATCGATCTATGCACTACTGAGCCCACGGATGACTTTCAAAAAATATAAACATGAGGATGATGACAATGATATAAGAATTGATAAAACATGTTCACGAATTAATTTGTCCGAGGAACGATAACGTCCAATTATCAACATGATACTTCTTTGTAAAAGTAAAATTTAAGAATGCTCGGAAGAATATTTTCATAAAAAGATCTTTGGATGAAGCCTTGAAATATCGAGATATTCCACTAATTTCATGGAGTATAGAAGTCAAAACTTTAACCAATTGAGGTATAATAAAGAATGGAATAACAAAAGAAATCACCATGCATGCGGTACTTGCAGCCAGACGGGTTATTCAACATAATAATAAGTAACGGAACCGAGTCGGGCATAATACTGCCTGAGCGGGATATTCAATGAGAATAATAAAGATGGAACCGGTCAGGTGTCAACACCACCAGACGAGGATATTCAAAGCGAGAATAATAAATGCGGAATAATAAATATGGAACCAGTCGGGTAAAATTCACCCAAGCAGGATATTAAAACGAATAATAAAGAAGCGGAATAATAAAAAATTTCACAGTATGTGGTACTTGGCGTAAGCAGTTTATTCAACATAATAATAATGAATGGAATAACGAAGAATATCACCAAATGTTGGTAAACCATAGCATATCTGGTCATTCCACCAAGTATAGGGTAAACCAAGCAGCATCTGAGTTATTCAACGAATAATAAAGAATGGAATAACATAAGGATTTCACAGTATAGGGTATCTTTGTAAGACCCCAATTTATTAATAAATGAAATTTATTTTCCTCTATTTATTATTTTGAAATAGTAAGGGTTGATTTGATTAATGTGGATAGTTATGGATAAAATACATGAAATATTTGAATAAGCGAGTGGTTATAAAATATTCATTATCGTTAGGGGAATATTAGTTTGGTGGTGGAATATTAAATGCTTGTCGGGAATATTAAATGCGATGGCGCGATCTTTTTTGTGGGCCCCATAACGTGAAAGCGATTGGATGAAGAAAAGCGACAAATATAAGTTGTTTATAAATAACAGTATAGTTATTCTGAATTATCTTGTTAGAATACCGGGTGGTTAAAACACGTTAATACGCGTTGTTGAGCGATGGCACGGTATTGCACCAATTATTGATTCTTACGTGAAAGGCCTTTTCGATAATTGTTACAATAATTCTTTATTGATATTTTATTTTATTGATTCAATAATTCTTTGCGTTGATATTTTATATTCTTGTTGTTTGATAAATTGTCATTACGATATTTTTCCATTATCGAAGCGATAATTCATATTATCGAATAATATTATTATTAACATTATTGGCGATGTCTAGAAAGTTACATCTAAGGAGAGGTTTGGTCACCTAATTGCTTGGCGTCGATGAGGAGAGATCCTTATTGGAAAGCCCCTTTCACAAGGAGCGGCTAGTTGCCGATCTTGTGATTGTAATATTATTTGTGAATAATTAATTATTGATTTATATGATGAGGAAAATATTGATTTTATGTGGATATAGATGGAGAAAATTTTTAAAGTGACAATTGTTGAAAATTAATATTTTATCTTTTTACGATAAAATAATTCATTTAAATATATTATTTTAATAATATATTAACGGTGATATTTTATAATGAATGTGGGATATATGAGTATATGAGGAGGAAGAGTATTTTTGTGACATTAAATGTTTAACACATATTTTGTGTGTTGGTGAACCTGAATTATTAATAGAAATTCGATTATAGCACAATAAAATCGTCTGTTTATGGATTTTGGTCAATTTACATTTGGAATTTAAAAAAATTTCTTACTGCAAAGTTGTAGAAATTGAATTTCCTATAAAAATTTGCGAGATTCGAATTTTCTAATAAAAGGGCTATTTATTATGAATTATTGAAGTTTCAAAATAATTAATTTTGGAAGTTTAAAATATTTTAATTAAAAAAACGTTTTTTCATTTTGAAACTCATTTAACATGTGATTGGGAGGTGAATTCAGATTGTTAGTGTGCGTGTGAAGTTGTGGAAAAATTATAATATTAATTTATTAAATTTTCTACTTTGGTGTTAAGCATTTTTTTTCATAAATAGGGTCTTGGGTTAGAATTGAAAATCACACAAGCGAAGTTTTCTCTCTATATTATCGGCGTATTCTTGTGAGTATTTTGAGTATACTTTGAGTATTTCTATCTGATTGCAAGTTCAAGTCATAGCCTATATCAGGTGTTTCATTAGAAATCTTATCTTTCGAGGTAAGGGATGTTATTTTATTCGAAAATGATATTATTTCTTGATATCATTATGCCAAAAAATATTGGTTGGAAATTTTATCAAATTTAGAACTTTTTCATGGCGGAGTTACTTATTCACGAGTTCTTATTCATGAGTTACTATTCACGATTCTTATTCACGAGCGTGAAGATGTTTTTTGTGAAATTTCTATCTTTTGGTGTCGAGATTCTTATTCACGTTATCGACACTATTCACGATATCTTGATTTCACGAATACGACACTTATTTAGAAAAATGAAATTTCTTCTTTTGTCCAAAATATATATTGCGGATACTAGCTTTGATTGTATCCATGTTTTGATCATTCTTGAATTTTACTCCATTACGATTACTTATGAAGTATTTTTGAACTTGGATTGTTTAAAATCTGAATCCTTAATATTGTTCTTTTTGTTTCCTTTGGATTCGTTTCCTTTAAAATATTTTTCATCATCCTCGGTCCTACATGATGATATTCTTGAATATCTTTGGCTGTAGTACAAAGATGAATAGGTGTTGAGATGAATATATTGAATGTGATTAATATCTTTGGCCCGTAGTGCAAAGATGAGCAGTGTTTAGATGAACATGACCAAGTGATGAATATCTTTGACACGTAGTGCAAAGATGAATATTTGATTCGAGATATATATTGATTGATGTTCTGAGGATAAAATATGGACGATGAACTTTTAAATTCATTTATAGAAGATAGCGGTTTGCATTCTCTACTAACTCTTCTAATGAATTATTATTTCCATTGCGAATCTTGATTTAAAAGCGGTTGTCTATTGTATTCTATTAGATTTTCCTGTTGAAGACTAACAATAATTTGTTGTATATTATCTTAGTCATAATATTCTTTCTTGGGCTAGTTGAGCTCACCCTTTTTTCTTGTTGTTCCATTTTTCTTCTCGGGGAGGCGAGAATGTAGCGAGTCTTAGTCGGGTATGGAATGAAGGTTCAGAGAGTTGTTTAGTATTCCTCACCATTTTGTAAAATAATGTATCAATAATTATGATGGGGATTTATTTGCGTGTGGATATTGTCTAGATGGCAATATCGTATTTAAACTCACAGGTTTATATATTGCGATAATAAAGTTGTAGTTATTTCTATACCATGTATTTGGCGACTCGAAATGGGTTGGATGGAATGGACCTATTTTTGGGGCGTCGCGGTTGATATCGAGCTTAGGATATGATCTCTGGCGGAGATCGGGGAATAGAACTAGGAGGGAGAAAGCAGAGTAAATCCTTGCTTGAGTGTCCTACTAAGCTTATTTGTTAGTTGGTTAGTATATAGGGATATTATGTGATATATCGATTTCCTTAATTAACCCTTGTTTTATGGCGATGTTTGAGAATCTTAGGTGAGAATATTAACGATTAGATAAATGAGGCCGTGGAGATGCATGTCTTTACCAGCGAGGAGAGCGTCTGACAGTGGCAATGTACCTCCTGTGAACGCAGCAATGTACCTCCCATGAACAACACCACCCAGTAGATGATGAGCGAAGGGATGTTTAGAAGTTTTTGCGATTCATGCAAAATTAGGCGAGGAGACTTCGTGTTCAAAATCTGAGGAAGAAATGATAGCAATTCACGGGTGGTCCTGACCCAGCGGTTCAAGTTGGGACCACCGAGAATTCTAGGAAGCGGGATCCGAAAGGCGGAGGAGTGGGTAAAGCGGAAGATATTGGGTCTTGGAATGCGGAGATTAAGTTCCATTCGCTTATTCGATGTTCTTGGGGCATGCGGAATCGGAGCGTGCAGCCATCCAAAGTTCCATTCGTCAGCGCTTGGGAGGCGTTTGAAATAAAAAGTACTTCCTGAAAGTATTAAATATGAAGGAGAGTTTATTAGGCTGGAGCGAAATAACAAGCGGTGTCGCAAAGAGAGTGGGAGGTGTTATCTTGCTGCACCTCATTTGGTGGAGAATGAGGAGTTTATGGTAAATTGATGTTTTAAGAGGTTAACCCACGTACGTTAGTATCTCATTCTCGATTGTCTCGACCCAGTTTTATCGAATAAAGATTTAAATTTTGTTGTCAAAATAATTTTTTAATATTATGGTGTGAATTTGAGATAATATTATAGTTGTGGGTAGTATTTATAAATTTTGCAAAAGTATCACAGTGGTTATATTATATTAGATTGGTGGGGAATATTAGGTTTAGCGGGGAATATTAAATACAATGACTCAATCATTGGTGGACCCATAGCGAATTATTGTCGGATTGAAAAGCGACAAAAATATTTTATTGAAATAACGGCGGAAGTTTTCTGGTAGTTCTTGTTGAACTACTTTCGGTAGTAAAAAAATGCGATGTCGTGTGGTTGCGTAGTAGCACTGCGGTATTGATTATTGATGCTTATGTGAGAAGTCACTCCGGTTTGATTCCATTATTATCGATTAATAATATGAATTATTATAGCGATAATGACGTTTTATTTTATTAAGTATTATTAACGTAATAAAAGCGAAACATCTTTATATAAAATAGAATACTTTATTAAAGTTATTACATAAATAGAATATATTATATTTTATTATGCATAGTGTTGCGTAGTGTTTTTTTGTAGTGTTTTGCATAGTATTGCATAGTGTTTGCATAGTAAAATGTTTTTATATAAATAGAATATATTATATTTTATTTAAAAGATTTTCTTTAAATATGGATAAAATCATTAAAATAAATCAATGCAGGGCCGTTCATGGATTAATTCTTATGCATTCCATTTTCTATAAATAGAAGCTCATTCCTTCATTATTTTCTTACAATTCATTGAAACTACAGAGAGAAATTATAGAGAGAAGCTATAGAGAAAATTATAGAAAGAAGAAGAGTATTTACTTCTTACTACTATATTGAGTTCTTTTACGGTGAGGGGTGTTATTCTTTCTTCTTGAAGAGAACTTACATTATTCCATTCATTATTATTACATTGGAATAACTTTTGTAAAAAGTGGCATACCTATCATACATAACTTTTATATCTGTGGCATACCTATACTTGGTGAAATCCTTATGTTATTCCATTACTTATTATTACATTGGAATAACTTTTGTATCTGTGATTTACCTATACTTGGTGACATTCTTACATTATTATTACATTGGAACATCACATGCATGTGTTTTACGGACACAGGTTAATTTTTTATTATTACATTTGGAACATCACATGCATGTGTTTTACAGGACTGGTTAAAATCTTTATCGTTACATTTGGAATATCTATCATGTGTTTTACAGGATGCAGTTCCATCTTTATTATTACATTGGAACATCACAGTCGATTGTGAATTTCACGACTTTGGTTTAAGTTATTATTATTACATTTGGAATAACTTTTGTCTGTCTTGAATCTGCATGCGTGGTGATTTCTTTTGTTATTCCATTCTTTATTATACCCGGTTGGTTAAAACTTTGACTTATACTCCATGAAATTAGTAGAATATCCTTGATATTTGCGTTTCATCGATATCTTTTCATGAAAATATTCTTGATCATTCTTGAATTTTACTCTCTGAAGCAGTATCGTATTTGACAATTTGGGCGTTAATAATTCATGGATTAAATAATTCTTGAACTTGTTTTATTGAATTATTATGTCATTGTCATCATCCTCGTATTATATTATGTTATCTTTGGCTTACGTGCGTAGATGAACTTAGTATGATTATGACCGAGGATCATTCGGTATAATCGTGACTTGATATAAATGATGTGACAAAAGTCCTCGATGGCTTTTGTAATGCGATGATGGATAGTTTTTGGTATGATTATGACCGAGGGTGATTCGGTATAGTCATGACCATTGATAATTTGATGAAAATCCTTGGCCAGTAGTGCGAGGGATGATTAGATGTGGTGGTTTATTTATTAAAATTTGAGTCTCGGCGATAAAAATTGATGAAAACCTTTTAAAACCTAAAAGATAGTAGACTTTATTCTCTCTTGACTCTTTTAATGGATTGCTTATTCATTGCTGCGATTAAAGCTGGTTTGTCTATTGTATTTTATCGGTTTAACAACTTTTGAAGGCTAATGATAATTTATTACGCATTATCTTAGTCATAATATTTCTTCTTTGGGCTAGTTGAGCTCACCCTTTCTTTCTTTCTTTATTCTCTTGAAAATGAGAACATAGTTTGAGACGAGTCGGGGAGCGAAGTAATGGTCGAGAGGATAGCATTAGTAGTCCTCACTATTACGTGAAATAGTGTGATAATAGTTGTAATGAGGACTCCTTTTGAGTTTGTATAATATCTAGTAGACAATATTTGTATTCAAACTCACGATTTATATCGTATTATACCTGACGATTATATTAATAAGTTGTATTTGAATTTATGTACCATGTAAGTGGCGACCCAAGATGGGTGGCGTATACCTAATTTTGGGGGCGTCACGGTTGGTATCGAGCTTAGGGATATGATCCTGGCTAAGATGTGAAATAAGTACTAGGAGGGAGGCAGGAAATTCCTTGCTAGTATGACCTACTAAATTTATTTGGTATTTAATTGGTGAATTCGAGTATAGGGATAATATGTGATATATTAATTAACCCTTATTTTGTGGCGGTGTTTGAAAATGGCATCAAAGAATGTTGAGAATAGCATGGAGCACGAGAGGCTGTTGATTCTCCACGGATCGATAATCGGGACAATGTGCAGCGGGATGGCGATAATCCTCCTGTAAACAACAACAACAACGATCGATTGATGAATGACGATGCGTTTAAAGGTTTTTAAATTCATGCGACATCGGTGAAAGCGACTCCATTCAAAAGCGTGGGGTGGAAACACGGAAAACTCTCGGCGGTCACATTAAACAATTCGAGGAGTTGGGACCACGGGAGTTTAAGGAGAGCAAAACCACTTACGGCGGAAGCATGGATAAGCAGATTACAAGATATTTGATGTCTTGGGATGCTCAGAAGCAAAAGGTTCCCTTTTGCCTTTATGTTGCGGCGGAGGCGATTCTTGGTGGTGAAATCGGTAAAAGCGTACTCGACTTCTTTGTCTTGAAGATATCTTGGGAGAAGTTCGAGGAGGCATTCAGCGACAAATACTTTCACGAAAGTATTAAGCCACATGAAGGAGGTGGAGTTTATCAAGTTGGAACAAAACAATATGGTAATGTCATGATACGAGGCAAAATTTGCGGAGTTATCACGATTTAAGTCCCACTTGGTGGATAATGAAGAGAATGGCGCGAATGTTTTAAGAGGTTTGAAGCGGAGATCGTCGACATCTTATTTCTCATAAAGCGTGTTTTTATTGGATGTTGTAAATAGGGCTCGATTAGTGGGTAGCGATAACGAGTCAGCCTTGACTAAAAGAAGCGGTAAGCAAAATTATAATACCGTGAAGTAGTCGTGAGCGGTGACAACAAGCGTGGAGAAATCAACGGGCGGATATGGTAACCACTTGCGGTGGTAATCGGGGCAAAATAATAAGAATGGACATTTGAAGAAAGGAGATTCAACAATGATGGAAAGGCGTCGGCCTGACACTTTGTTGTTAAGGAAGGAGAAGGACCACCTATCGTATGCTTCAAATCACGGAGAGAGGGGACACATCGATCCGAAAGCTGCGCCATGCCATCAAAGCATGTTATAATTGTGGAAGAAGGCCAACTTAGCTTCGATTTTGTGGATTTCTGAAGGCAATTCAACTAGGATGGAGGCACCAAAATGTGTCCCGGACAAACCAGGCCGATAGTTTAAGAGAGGCGTTTTTTTCTCGTGACGAGGAACCTAAATAAAATTATCACGGGTAAGTTAATCGTAAGCTCTTGCGAAGTCTATACCTTATTGAATCTGGGTTCTACCCATTCTTTTATCTCTCTTGCTTGTGTTCAGCGTTTAAATTTGACTCTGAAGAAATTAGACTTTGATTTATCTATTGAAACTTCGTTGGGAGAAACCTTCCGTTACCTCCTTTTATTTTTATTAATCTTGTTGTTTCAAATAAACACTTTCACGTTACTGTCGATCTTATCTCTTTGAAAATACTTGCCTTTGAGGTAATTTTTGAAAATCGATTGATTAACTACTCATTATTCTTTTTGTAAGGTTGTTAGCTTTTCATATTCTAACCAACTTTGTTATCTGAATTCAAAGTAACCAAACCTAAAGTTAATCAACATTATATCAAGCCATAAGTAAAGAGCCCGATCCTTTCGTTGTTGACTTCCTTGTGTGGAATGCTGCAAAGCGGACTTTACGTAAGCGACGTCGTGAATGAAGATGGCAAGTTTATAGGTATCATTGTGAGGTCTTATCTATCGAGGTTAAGGGATAGAAGTCACGATTGGTATCGATGTGACGTCTTATCCAAGTCTTGGATAAAATAATAGATTTTGAATGATATTTCTATCATTAATAAATTTCTTGGCGTATTCTTGAAGACTTCCTAGCCTACCTAGAGCGTGAAATCGAATTTTGTATTGACCCCGTCTGAAACCCCATTCTTAAACCCTCGAATATTTCTTGACTAAAAGGATGCATTTACGTGGTTTATGATGAAAGTCATAATAAAAGCATTGGAATAATAAAAATCATGGGTATATGAGTATTAGTAAGTTTTATGATGAGTTATGTTGGTTAGTATGTGTGAAAACATGAAAGTTTCTTAGAAATCACAAAGAGTTGAAAATCAGATTTTAGTGAAAAGCGTAACATGAAATTCAATTGACCATATCTCTTATTATATTTTGAATTTTTGAATGTGGTCAAGTCCTAGAGTTAGATCTATGAGTTACCTAACTAATCCAAGTGGAATTACTGGAAAAGGTGTTGTAGATTTTTGTGTGGACTGATTTTTTAGCAAAGGAGGCCAAAGCTGTAAATTTCGAAAATGCTCTTGCCCAGAAACTTTAAGGGGCTGTTTCGGCCATTAAATTATGAGAAAAAATTCTGGCCTTTTGGGACATGAAGGTATATGGTATAAAGTATCTCCTGTCCAAAAATGAGCTCATTACGACTTAAAATGAGCAAGTTATGACTATTTCAATATTTAGGTTTTTAAAATGAAAAGCGCTATAACGAGTTCTATAACTCAGATGACCATGAAATTTAAACTAGAAGCTCACGTTAACATGTGTAAGGTCCTGCCAAGATTTGGGAATTTTGGAGTTAAACTTGAGGTAGCTAATTTCTTAAGGAATTAATTAGAAATTGATTTTTAAAAATAGTAAATGAATTTTAAAAATTAAGAGAAAATATATTTTCATTATGGGACTATATTATACTAAATCCCAGAAAAGAAATATTTTTGGGACTGATTTGGTATTTTTCATGAAAATAGTTTAATTCTGAACATATGAGTTAAATATGTTATGTGAAATAACAAAGTTGAAAATAGGATTTTATGGCTAGAGAATCCTATATAGAGTATATCATATTTTTTGATGAGGATTTGATAATTGGTGATGATATTTTATGAGTATGGCATTTTGAATGATTAAATGCATTATATGGTAAAAGCGTAAACAATTGAGATAAATTGTTTATAAATTTAAGAAGTGATTAAAATATTGGTATAATATTAATGATATTAGATTATGAGATTATTAAGTGATTGATAACATGGGGATATTCTTGAATCTGGATAAATTATATTATAAATGTTTAATATTTATCCTTTATCTCATTTGATTGATTCTTTATATCATTATCCTCGTGTTTATATTATTTTGAAAGTCATCATGGCACATGGCTTGTGCATAGATGGACTTGGTATGATTATGACCAGGATTATTTGGTATAATCATAGCAGTAATTGAAAACACAATTATCTTTGGTAGTAGTGCATGGATAATTTATGGTAGTGATACTAATCTTAATGAATATCCTTATCTTTGGTTTGTGGGATGATTCGATGATGTGGATTAATTATTGGTGAGTCTCGTGATGAAATATTAATTCATGGATGTGTTCAAAGTCATCTGAATGGCAATTACTACGTTGTAGTAGTGGACAGATGGACTTGGTATGATTATGACCGAGGATCATTGGTATAATCATAATTAATTGAAAATACAATTATCTTTAAGTAGTAGTGCATGGATAATTTGTGGTCGTAATCTTAATGAATACGATTATCTTTGGTAGTAGTGCATGGATAATTTGTGGTAGTGATCTTAATGAATATCCTTGGCACGTAGTGCGGGGATGATTCGATGATATGGATTAATTATTGAAATTGAGTCTCGTGATGAAATATTAATTCATGGATGTGGTAAAAAAATCGTCTTTAGTAGTAGTGCATTGATAGACTTGGTATGATTATGACCACGGTTATTGGGTATAATCATGGCCGTAATTGAAAACTACGAATATCCTTGGCCGATGGTGCGTGGATAATTCATGGTTGTGATCTTATTAAATTTGAGTCTCGACATTATTGGTTTCTGATTATATATCTTTGGCTTTAGTGGTCAAATGAATTGTTAATGAATATCTTTGGCGGGATGCAAAAATGAATTTAATATTTTCAACGATAAAGGTATTCAAGGTATCCTCATCTCTTTATCATACCAGTCGTACCCCCTAATTTAGAAGCGAAATTCCATAAGGAGGGAGATTGTGAGACCCAGTTTTTATCGATAAAGATTTAAATTTTGTCAAAATAATTTTTAATATTATGGTGTGAATTTGAGATAATATTATAGTTGTGGGTAGTATTTATAAATTTTACAAAGTATCTGTGGTTATATTATATTCGATTGGTGGGGAATATTAGGTTTAGCGAGGGAATATTAAATGCAATGACTCAATCATTGGTGGACCCTAGCGAAATTATTATCGGATTGAAAAGCGACAAAAATATTTTATTGAAATAACGGCGGAAGTTTCTGGTAGTGATTCTTGTTGAACTACTTTCGGTAGTAAAAAAAATCGATGTCGTGTGGTTGCGTAGTAGCACGGGTATTGATTATTGATCTTTATGTGAGAAGTCACTCGGTTTGATTCCATTATTATCGATTAATAATATGAATTATTATAGCGATAATGACGTTTTGTTTTATTAAGTATTATTAACGTAATAAAAGCGAAACATCTTTATATAAAATAGAATACTTTATTAAAGTTATTACATAAATAGAATATATTATATTTTATTATGCATAGTGTTGCGTAGTGTTTTTTATAGTGTTTTGCATAGTATTGCATAGTGTTTGCATAGTAAAATGTTTTTATATAAATAGAATATATTATATTTTATTTAAAAGATTTTTCTTTAAATATGGATAGTCGATTAAAATAAATCAATCTGGATAGTTCATGGATTAATTCTTATGCATTCCATTTTCTATAAATAGAAGCTCATTCCTTCATTATTTTCTTACGAATTCATTGAAACTACAGAGAGAAATTATAGAGAAAGCTATAGAGAAAATTATAGAAAAGAAGAAGAGTATTACCTTTACTTCACTACTTATATTAGGTTCTTTTTTACGGTAAGGGGTGTTATTCTTTCTTCTTGAAGAAACTTACATTATTCCATTCATTATTATTACATTGGAATAACTTTTGTAAAAGTGGCATACCTATACATAACTTTTGTATCATGGCATACCTATACTTGGTGAAATCCTTATGTTATTCCATTCTTATTATTACATTGGAATAACTTTTGTCACTGTGATTTACCTATACTTGGTGACATTCTTCTATTATTACATTTGGAACATCACATGCATGTGTTTTTACAGGACTGTTTAATTTTTTATTATTACATTGGAACATCACATGCATGTGTTTTACAGGACTGGTTAAAATCTTTATCGTTACTTTGGAATATCCTGTCATGTGTTTTACGGATCTGGTTCCATCTTTATTATTACATTGGAACATCACATCCGATTGTGAATTTCACACGACTGGTTCCGTTATTATTATTACATGTTGGAATAACTTTTGTCATCATGAATCTGCGTGCATGGTGATTTCTTTTGTTATTCCATTCTTTATTATACCCGGTTGGTTAAAACTTTGACTTACATACTCCATGAAATTAGTAGAATATCCTTGATATTTGCGTTTCATCGATATCTTTTCATGGAAATATTCTTCTTCGATCATTCTTGAATTTTACTCTCTGAAAGCGATGTCGTGTTGACAATTTGGGCGTTAATAATTCATGGATTAAATAATTCTTGAACTTGTTTTATTGAATTATTATGTCATTGTCATCATCCTCATATTATATTATGTTATCTTTGGCTTACGTGCGTAGATGAACTTAGTATGATTATGACGAGGATCATTCGGTATAATCATGACTTGATATAAATGATGTGACAAAAAGTCCTCGATGGCACATAATGCGATGATGGATAGTTTTGGTATGATTATGACCGGGGGTGATTCGGTATAGTCATGACCATTGATAATTTGATGAAAATCCTTGGCCAGTAGTGCGGGGATGATTAGATGTGGTGGTTTATTTATTAAAAGTGAGTCTCGGCGATAAAAATTGATGAAAACCTTTTAAAACCTAAAAGATAGTAGACTTTATTCTCTACTTGACTCTTTTAATGGATTGCTTATTCATTGCGATTAAAGCTGGTTGTCTATTGTATTTTATCGGTTTAACAACTTGTTGAAGGCTAATGATAATTTATTACGCATTATCTTAGTCATAATATTTCTTCTTGGGCTAGTTGAGCTCACCCTTTCTTTCCTTTATTCTCTTGAAATGAGAACATAAATTTGGAGACGAGTCGAGAGCAGTAATGGTCGGAGGGATAGCATTAGTAGTCCTCACTATTATTACGTGAAATAGTGTGATAATAGTTGTAATGAGGACTCCTTTTGAGTTTGTATAATATCTAGTAGACAATATTTGTATTCAAACTCACGGTTTATGTCGTATTACACGCACAGATTATATTAATAAGTTGTATTTGAATTTATGTACCATGTAAGTGGCGACCCAAGATGGGTGGCGTATACCTAATTTTGAATCAAACCATTGTAGTCAAACATTTTCATATCAAGCCGTGAAGTCATTCGTTTATTACGGATGTCAAGTTTTCTTAGTCCATGTTAAGGATTTGAATAAAGACACGTCGATTTGAATAATATTCTGTTGTTATTAATTTTTCTGGCGTATTTCTGAAGAATTTCTTGGCTTACTCCCAAAGCCCGATATTAAATTTTGTATCTACTTTGAACCCGTTACAAAACTCATTTCTAAAATCTTATATCGAATGGCTCTATTGAACTTGAGAGTTAAAAATTCAACTATAAATTTGGTACTGAGCCTTTATCTGGTGCCTTCCTTTGTGGAATGCAATCAAGCCAGACTCTCCATAGGGGACACCGTATTAGATGCGATAGTAAATGATAGGTGTCATTGTAACGTCTTATCGAGGTTGGGATATGAGTCACGCGATTGAGAACAACCTAAGTCGATAATCGAAATCGTAGCTTTCTAAGCTTAGTTGGTTATTATCGAGATTCTTTGAAGGATATTCTCGAATCGCTATTCCATTAAAGCGGTGACTCGTAGAGATACAAAATTCGAATGGAGCAAGAAATGTGGGAAGAGCTTGAAGAACTCGAGAGGAGACTCATTTGAAACATGTTACGACCATGCCATCCACCGGAAAAGCGAGCGTGGTAGGCGGCGTGTTGAGTAGAAGATCGTATACAAGTCACGAAAATGCGATATTGTCAAAGACTCATTTCGTATAATTTACAAATAATAGAGATGGAGATGAAAACTCTAGGTAACCACGTGATGATATCTGAGTATAATCGACTTTAATCGATAAAGTTAAAGTTGTTCAAGCTACACTGCCGAGGAGTTGATGAATATGAAGAAGAAGATGCGAGAAGTTGTTATTTCAAAAGCGAGAATCGGTGAGGTGAGGAAAGCTCGATCCTTCGATTTATTAATCCATTTGAAATTCTCGATCGAATAGGAACTGTGGCCTATAGACTCGTTTTACCACCAAGTATGGCGTGTTCATAACGTTTTTCACGTGTCGATGTTACGTAAATATGTGGACGACCCGAACCACGTCATTGAGTTAGAAACGGGACGAGATAGCCAGAAGACTTAACATACGAGGAGGTACTGTCAAGATCTTGGATAGGAAAGAACATGTCCTATGTCTGAGGTTATACCACAAGTTAAAGTTTTGTGGAGAAACCATGCTTATTGAGGAAATAACACAGGAGTTGGAAGCGAAATGAAAGTGAGGTATTCTCATCTTTTGAAACACCCGAGTCGTCACGTCGATTTCGAGGGGCGAAATTTCATAAGGAGGGAGGTTGTAAGACCCCAAATTATTAATAAATGAAATTTATTTTCCTCTATTTATTATTTTGAAATAGTAAGGGTTGATTTGATTAATGTGGATAGTTATGGGTAAAATCGCAAATATTTTGAATAAGCAAGTGGTTATAAAATATTCATTATTATTCGGGGAATATTCATTTGGTGTGGGAATATTAAATGCTGTCGGAAAATATTAAATGCGATAAGCATGCGATCTTTTTGTGGGCCCCATAACGAAATCGATTGGATGAAGAAAACGACAAATATAAGTTGTTTATAAATAACGGCGTAGTTATTCTGGATTAATCTTGTTGGAATACCCGTTGGTTAAAACACACTAATATCGCGTTGTTGAACGGTAGCACATCAGGTATTGCACCAATTATTGATTCTTACGTGAAAGGCCTTTACTCGATAATTATTACAGTAATTCTTATTTAGTATTTTATTTTATTGATTCAATAATTCTTTGCATTGATATTTTATATTCTTGTTGTTTCAATAAATTGTCATTACACGATATTTTTCATTATCGAAGCAATAATTCATATTATCTGAATAATATTATTGGATAACATTATTGGCAATGTCTAGAAAGTTCTGTCTAAGGAGAGGTTTGGTCACCTAATTGCGCGCCAGTAAGGAGAGATCCTTATTGAAAAGCCCCCTCTTTCACAGGGAGCGGCACAGTTGCCGATCTTGTGATTCTGTAATATTATTTGTGAATAATTAATTATTGATTTATATGATGAGGAAAATATTGATTTTATGTAGATATATATGGAGAAAATTTTTAAAGTGACAATTGTTGAAAATTAATATTTTATCTTTTTACGATAAAATAATTCATTTAAATATATTATTTTAATAATATATTAACGATGATATTTTTATAATGAATGTGGGATATATGAGTATATGAGGAGGAAGAGTATTTTTGTGGCATTAAATGTTTAACACATATTTTGTGTGTTGGTGGACCTGATTATTAATGAAATTTGATTATAGCACTCATAAAATCGCTTGGTTTGTGATTTTGGTCAATTTACATTTTGGAATTTGAAAAAACTTTCTTCTGCAAAGTTGTAGAAATTGAATTTCCTATAAAAATTTCATGAGATTTGAATTTTCTGATAAAAGGGCTATTTATTATGAATTATTGAAGTTTCAAGTTCAAAATAATTGATTTTGGAAGTTTAAAATATTTTAATTACAAAAACGTTTTTGTCATTTTTGAAACTCATTTAACATGTGATTAGGAGGCTGAATTCAGATTGTTAGTGTGCGTATGAAGTTGTGGAAAAATTATAATATTAATTTATTAAATTTTCTACTTTGGTGTTCTAAGCATTTTCCTATAAATAGGGTGTCTTGGGTTAGAATTGAAAATCACACCAGAACCTGAAGTTTTCTCTCTCTATATTATCGAGCGTATTCTTGTGAGTATTTTGAGTATACTTTGAGTATTTCTATCGGTTCAAATTCAAGTCATAGCTTATATCAGGTGTTTTACTAGAAGATCTTTGTCTTTTCGAGGTAAGGGATGTTATTTTATTTGAAAATGATATTATTTCTTCAATATCATTATCTTAAAATATTGGTTGGAAATTTTATCAAATTTAGAACTTTTTCATGTATTCATATTACTATTCACGAGTTACTATTCACGAGTTTCTTATTCATGAGTACTATTCACGAAGCGTGAAGATGTTTTTTTGAAATTTCTATCTTTTGGTGTCCGAGTTACTATTCACGTATATGGCATTATTCACGTATCTGACACTATTCACGAATCGACCTTTATTCACCGAAAAATAAAATTTCTTCTTTTTCGTCCAAAATATCTATTATGATACTAGCTTTGATTGTATCCATGTTTTGATCGTTCTTGAATTTTACTCCACTCGATTACTTATGAAGTATTTTTGAACTTGGATTGTTTAAAATACGAATCCTTAATATTTGTTCTTTTGTTTCCTTTGGATTCGTTTCCTTTAAAATATTTTTCATCATCCTCGATTCCTAAATGATGATATTCTTGAATATCTTTGGCACATGGTAGTGCGAAGATGAGCAGGTGTTGAATGAATATTGAGATGATTAGATTAATATCTTTGGCCGTAGTGCAAAGATGAGCAGTGTTTAGATGAACATGACCAATGATGAATATCTTTGGCTTTGTAGTGCAAAGATGAATATTTGATTCGAGATATATATTGATTGATGTTACGAGGATAAAATATCGACGATGAACTTTTAAATTCATATATAGAAGATAGTAGTTTGCATTCTCTACCTTAACTCTTCTAATGAATTATTATTTCATTGCGAATCTTGATTTAAAACTGGTTGTCTATTGTATTCTATTAGATTTTCCTGTTGAAGACTAACGATAATTTGTTGTATATTATCTTAGTCATAATATTCTTCTTGGGCTAGTTGAGCTCACCCTTTTCCTTGTTGTTCCATTTTTCTTCTCGGGAGGCGAGAATGTAGCGAGTACTAGTCGGGGTATGGAATGAAGGTTCTAGAGAGAGTTGTTTAGTAGTCCTCACCATTTTGTAAAATAATGTATCAATAAATCACCAAACAAGCCCTGGCAGCTTTAAGGTATGCTATAATTGTGGAAAAGAAAGACATATCGCTCGAGATTATGCGATATCGAAACCCAGTCCCAGTGAATGGTGACTCAAAAGGATGTCCTGGAAAAGTCAAAGTCGATGGTTCCTAGAAGAGCGTTTGTCGTGGGGTCAAAATCGAGGAACGAGACGAGTTAACGCAGGTTAGTTAATTATAAATTCTTGCGAAGTTTATACCTTACTGAATCTGGGGATTCTACCCATTCTTTTATCTCTCTTACTTTTCGCTCAACGTTTAAACTTGACTCACGGAGAAATTAGACTTTGACCTTATTTATGGAGACTCGTTAAGAGAAACTTTCATTACATCCGTTGTTTAGAAATCTTGCTTGATTCAGTTGGCACTATCACATTACTGTTAACCTTATTTCTATAGAGATATTTGCTTTTGATGTGATTTTAAGGTTAACTACTCATCATCGCCGAAATTGATTACTTTACGTAAGGTTGTTAGTTTTCATATTTTAAGCAACACATGTTATTCAATTCAAGCAATCAAACCATTGTAGTCAAACATTTTCATATCAAGCCATGAAGTCATTCGTTTATTACGGATGTCAAGTTTTCTTAGTCCATGTTAAGGATTTGAATAAAGACACGTCGATTTGAATAATATTCTGTTGTTATTAATTTTCCTCGACGTATTTCTGAAGAATTTCTTGGCTTACTCCCAAAGCTGATATTAAATTTTGTATCTACTTTGAACCCTTACAAAAACTCATTTCTAAAATCTTATATCGAATGGCTCTATTGAACTTCGAGAGTTAAAAATTCAACTATAGAATTTGGTACCGAGCCTTTATCTTAGTGACTTCCTTTGTGGAATGCACCGAGCGACTCTCCATAGGGGACACCATATTAGCGCGATAGTAAAGCGATAGGTGTCATTGTAACGTCTTATCCAAGGTTGGGATATGAGTCACGATTGAGAACAACCTAAGTCGGTAATCGAAATACGTAGCTTTCTAGGCTTAGTTGGTTATTATCGAGATTCGTTGAAGGATATTCTCGAATCGCTATTCCATTAACGCAAATTGACTCGTAGAGATACAAAATTGAATGGAGCAAGAAATGTGGGAAGAGCTTGAAGAACTCAAGAGGAGACTCATTTCATATTACGACCATGCCATCCTGGAAAAGCGAACGTGGTAGCCGACGTGTTGAGTAGAAGATCGTATCTGATACGAGTGCGATATTGTCAAAGACTCATTTCAGATAATTTACAAATAATAGAGATGGAGATGAAAACTCTAGGTAACCACGTGATGATATCTGAGTATAATCGACTTTAATCGATAAAGTTAAAGTTATTCAAGCTACACATCGGAGTTGATGAATATGAAGAAGAAGATGCGAAAGTTGTTATTTCAAAAGCGAGAATCGGTGAGGTGAGAAAGCTCGATCCCTTGATTTATTAATCCATTTGAAATTCTCGATCGAATAGGAACTATGGCCTATAGACTCGTTTTACCACCAAGTATGACGCGTGTTCATAACGCTTTTTCACGTATCGATGTTACGTAAATATGTGGACGACCCAACCACGTCATTGAGTTAGAACCGGACGAGATAGCGAAGACTTAACATACGAGGAGGTACCTGCCAAGATCTTGGATAGGAAAGAACATATCCTATGTCTTAGAGGTTATACCACAAGTTAAAGTTTTGTGGAGAAACCATGCTATTGAGGAAATAACACGGGAGTTGGAAACGAAAATGAAAGTGAGGTATTCTCATCTTTTGAAACACACTGTGTATCGTCGTCAATTCGAGGGGACGAAATTTCATAAGGAGGGAGGTTATAAGACCCCAAATTATTAATAAATGAAATTTATTTTCCTCTATTTATTATTTTGAAATAGTAAGGTTGATTTGATTAATGTGGATAGTTATGGGTAAAATCATAAATATTTTGAATAAGCAAGTGGTTATAAAATATTCATTATCGCTCGGGAATATTCGTTTGGTCGTGGAATATTAAATCGCTTCGGGGAATATTAAATGCGATGGCGCAGCCTTTGTGGGCCCCATAACTAAATCGATTGGATGAAGAAAATGACAAATATAAGTTGTTTATAAATAACAGGCGTAGTTATTACAGAATTATCTTGTTGGAATACCTGGTGGTTTAAAACACACTAATATGCGTTGTTGAACGATGGCATGCAGTATTGCACCAATTATTGATTCTTACGTAAGAAGGCACTACTCAATAATTATTACGATAATTACTTTGTTTAGTATTTTATTTTATTGATTCAATAATTCTTTGCATTGATATTTTATATTCTTGTTGTTTCAATAAATTGTCATTACACAATTTTCATTATCTAACAATAATTCATATTATCCTAATATTATTATTGGATAACATTATTGGCAATGTCTAGAAAGTTACATACAGGAGAGGTTTGGTCACCTAATTGCGGCGATGAGGAGAGATCCTTATTGAAAAGCCCCTCTTTCTGGGAACTACCGGTTGCGATCTTTGTGATTCTGTAATATTATTTGTGAATAATTAATTATTGATTTATATGATGAGGAAAATATTGATTTTATGTAGATATATATTGAGAAAATTTTAAAGTGACAATTGTTGAAAATTAATATTTTATCTTTTTACGATAAAATAATTCATTTAAATATATTATTTTAATAATATATTAACGATGATATTTTTATAATGAATGTGGGATATATGAGTATATGAGGAGGAAGAGTATTTTTGTGGCATTAAATGTTTAACACATATTTTGTGTGTTAGTGGACACAATTATTGATCAAAAATTCGATTATAAATTTCATAAAATCGCTTGTTTGTTGATTTTGGTCAATTTCTTTGGAATTTGAAAAACTTTCTTCTTGCAAAGTTGTAGAGAATTGAATTTCCTATAAAAATTTGCGAGATTCAATTTTTCTGATAAAAGGGCTATTTATTATGAATTATTGAAGTTTCAAGTTCAAAATAATTGATTTTTGGAAGTTTAAAATATTTTAATTACAAAAAACGTTTTTGTCATTTTGAAACTCATTTAACATGTGATTAGGAGGCTGAATTCAGATTGTTAGTGTGCGTGTTGAAGTTGTGGAAAAATTATAATATTAATTTATTAAATTTTCTACTTTGGTGTTCTAAGCATTTTCCTATAAATAGGGTGCTTAGGTTAGAATTGAAAATCACACTTGAACTGAAGTTTTCTCTCTCTATATTATCGGCGTATTCTTGTGAGTATTTTGAGTATACTTTGAGTATTTCTATACGGTTCAAATTCAAGTCATAGCTTATATCCTAGGTGTTTCAACTAAATCTTGTCTTTTCGAGGTAAGGGATGTTATTTTATTCAAAAAATGATATTATTTCTTCAATATCATTATGCCGAAATATTGGTTGGAAATTTTTATCAAATTTAGAACTTTTCATGATGAGGTTACTATTCACGAGTTACTTATTCACGAGTTACTATTCATTTAGTACTATTCACTATTCGAAGCGTGAGATGTTTTTTGTGAAATTTCTATCTTTTGGTGTTCTGAGTTACTTATTCACGATATACGGCATTATTCACGTATCTCTGGCACTATTCACGATCACGACACTATTCAATTAAAAAAATAAAATTTCTTCTTTTCGTCCAAAATATCTATTACGGATACTAGCTTTGATTGTATCCATGTTTTGATCGTTCTTGAATTTTACTCCACTCGATTACTTATGAAGTATTTTTGAACTTGGATTGTTTAAAATACGAATCCTTAATATTTGTTCTTTTGTTTCACTTGGATTCGTTTCCTTTAAAATATTTTTCATCATCCTCACCCTAAATGATGATATTACTTGAATATCTTTGGCTGTAGTGCGAAGATGAACAGAATGTTGAGATGAATATAATGATCGATTAATATCTTTGGCCAGTAGTGCAAAGATGAGCAGTGTTTTGATGAACATGACCAATGATGAATATCTTTGGCTGTAGTGCAAAGATGAATATTTGATTCGAGATATATATTGATTGATGTTACGAGGATAAAATATCGACGATGAACTTTTAAATTCATATATAGAAGATAGTAGTTTGCATTCTCTACTTAACTCTTCTAATGAATTATTATTTCATTGCGAATATTGATTTAAAAGCGGTTGTCTATTGTATTCTATTAGATTTTCCTGTTGAAGACTAACGATAATTTGTTGTATATTATCTTAGTCATAATATTCTTCTTGGGCTAGTTGAGCTCACCCTTTTCCTTGTTGTTCCATTTTTCTTCTCGGAGGCGAGAATGTAGCGAGTACTAGTCGGGGTATGGAATGAAGGTTCTAGAGAGAGTTGTTTAGTAGTCCTCACCATTTTGTAAAATAATGTATTAATAATTATGATGGGGATTTATTTGCGTGTGGATATTGTACAGATGGCAATATCGTATTTAAACTCACAGCTTATATGTTGTAATAATAAAGTTGTAGTTATTTACATACCATGTATTTGGCGACTTCGTAATGGGTTAGATGGAATGGACCTATTTTGGAGGCGTCACATGTCTTGGCAGATATCTGAGTTATTCCAATGTAATAATAAGAATGGAATAACATAAGGATTTCACCAAGTATAGGTATCTGCCATGACACAAAGTTATGTATAGGTATGCCACTTTTACAAAGTTATTCCAATGTAATAATAAAGAATGGAATAATGAAGTTCTCTTCACGAATAAGAAAGAATAACACCCTTATAGTAATAACAACAAATAATATCCCTACCGTAAAAAGACACTAGATATCAAAGTAATGAAGTAGCGAATCACTCTTCTTCTTTCTCTATAATTTCTCTCTCTAGAGTTTCAAAGTGAATTAAGTAAAGAAATAATGAAGGAATGAGCTTCTATTTATAGAAGAATGGATTGAATAGTAATTAATTCATGAACGGTCCGGATCGATTTACTTTTAAACGAACAATCCGGATCGATTTACTATTAAAACTTAAAGCGACGGTCCATCTTGATTTACTATTAAAACTTTAAACCAAATGTATTCCGTATTGATTCACTATTATAACTTTCCACCAAATGCCATCCATATTGATTCATTCAACCAACGGCTTTGAAAATTAGCACATCTCCTTATGAAATAATATTGTACCCAAATACCCGAATGCACAATAATAGAGTGAATAAATAGCTTAGTGAATATTAACTCGTAAATAGTAACTTCGTGAATAGTAACTCATGAATAGTAACTTAGTGAATAGTAACTCGTGAATAGTAACTCATGAATAGTAACTCATGAATAGTAACTCATGAATAAGAACTTCGTGAATAGTAACTCGTGAATAAAGACTTGACACAAAAGTGCCCCAAATAATTGGATTGAACAATATAACCTTCAGACATCAATTACTATCGAAATAAATGTTTAACACAAATAATTTCAACATAATGGAACTATCAATTCATCTTTAATCAACACGAACTTATTCATCATTAATATCATAACTCACAATATTTAACAACCAGGTCGTTCCCAAGAAAGAGGGGGCTTTCTAATAAGGATTTCTCCCCATTGGTGCGCAATTAGGTGACCAAACCTCTCCTTGACAGAACTTCTAGACATTGTAAATATTGTGATTTAATAATATGAATAATTTTGTCGTCTCAATTATTGATTTAACAATATAACATATAATGCAGATGATACTGTGACAATAATTGAATCAATAATATGAGAGATATGATGCAACAATTACTATAGTAATAATTGAGTATAAATGAGTGATTTCTCACGTAAGCATCAATAATCAATACCATGTGCTACTATGCAACCACGCGTATTACTGTACTTTTACTACCGAGTAGTTCAATAGTATTAACGGTAAAACCTCCGCCGTTATTTTCATAAAATATTTTTGTCATTTTCTAACTACGATAGTTCTTCTGTTGTGGGTCCACCAATGATTGTGTCGTCGTACGAATATTCCCTGACCAATCGAATATTAAATAACAACTTGCATACTTTGCAAAATTTTCAAATACTACCCACTACTATAACAATATATCAAATCCACACCATAATATTAAAAAATATTTCGAAAAAAATTAAATATTTATTCATAAAATCTGGGGTCTCACATGTGGAGACTCAACGGTCTCCTGTGCTCCATTGATGTTCTCAATATTCTCGGATGCCATTTTCAAATACTGCCACAAAACAAGGGTTAATTAACATATCACATATTATCCCTATACTCTGACCGACCAATTAAATACCAAATAAACATAGGTAGGTCATACTAGCAAAGGAATTCCCCGTCTCTCCCCTCCTAGTTCTTATCTCACATCTCAGCTAGGGATCATATCCCTAAGCTTTGATACCAACTATGACGACCCCAAAATAGGTATACATCACTCATCTTGAGTCGCCAAATACATGGTACTAAATTCAAATACAACTTGATTATACAACAGTCATGTAAAATATGACAAAATACATGTTGTGAGTTTTAATACAAATATTGTCATTTAGACAATATCCACACTCAATTTAGTCCTCATTACATTTATTATCACACTATTTAACGAATAATAGTGAGGACTACTAGACAAAGATCTCGGGACCATCACTCCATTCCCACTAGTCCCAGCTACATTCTCATTTCTGAAAGAGAACGAAAAGAAGGAAATGGTGAGCTCAACTAGCCTAAGTAAGAAATATTATGACTAAAGATAATGCGAGAATAAATTATCATTAGTCCTCAACAAAGGTTAAACCGATAAAATATAATAGACATCAAGTTTAATCAGTGATGGAACATGCAATCCATTAAAAGAGTCAAGCAGAAATAAAATCTACTATCTTTTATGATTTAAAAAGGTTTTTCATCACTTTTATCACCGAGACTCGACTAATAAATAATCCACATCATCCACACTTTACGGCCAAGGATATTCATTAGGTCACGACCACAAATTATCCATGAACTACGGGCCAAGGATATTTGTGTATTCATCAATGGTCATGATCATGCCAACAATCAGTCCATCAAGGCACTTCTACCAACGAGGACTTTTACCAAATCATTTGTAACATTACGGTCATGATTACAATCGAATAATCCTCATTATAATCATACCAAGTCCATCTATGCACTTACTGAATACAGATGACTTTTTAAAAATAATATAAACATGAGGATGATGACAATGATATAAGAATTCAATAAAACAAGTTCAAGAATTAATTTATTCACGAACTAATAACATCCAAATTGTCAACATGATACTTCTTTAGAAAGTAAAATTCAAGAATTCTCAGAAGAATATTTCCATGAAAAGATATTGGATGAAGCGCAAATATCAAGAATATTCCACTAATTTCATAGAGTGTAGAAGTCAAAACTTTAACCAACTGAGTATAATAAAGAATGGAATAACAAAAGAAATCACCATGCATGTGGTACTTATGAGACAAAAGTTATTCCATCGTAATAATAAATAACGGAACTGTGTCAAAGTAATACGCACCGACTGGATATTCTAACAGAATAATAAAGAATGGAATACAACAGAAATCACCATGCATGCGATACATTTGCATAGATTGGTTATTCCAATGAATACTAAATGACGTAACCAAATTAATAGAATAATAAAGATTTTAACCCGAATTCCTGCGTAAAGCATGAACAGGATATTCCAATGTAATAATAAAGAATGGAATACGTAAGAATTTCACCAAGTATAGGGTAGCATGATATCAAAGTTATTCCAATGAATAATAAAGATGGAATAATAGAAGTTCTTCATGAATACAAAAGAAATAATACCCACTTACAAGTAAAAGAAACTTGATATCGAGAGTAGTGAAGTAGCGAGAATACTTTTCTTCTTTCTCTCTATAGTTTCTCTCTCTCTAGAGTTTCAAATAATTCGTAAGAAATGATGAAGGAATGAGCTTTTATTTATAGAAGAATGGAATGAATAAGAATTAATCCATGAAATCGGTCTAAATTGATTTACTTTAATCGGACGGTCCATATTTAAAGCAAAATCTTTTAAATAAAATATAATATATTCTATTTATAATCTAATAAAATGAATAACTTTTAAAAGATTTTACTATGCAAAACACTATGCAAACACTATACAAACACTATGCATAATAAAATATAATATATTCTAATTATTGTACAATAAAACAGATATAACTTTATAAAAGTATTCAGCTTTTATATAAAAGATTTTACTATTAGCCTAATAAAATGAATAACTTTATAAAAGTATTACATTTTATATAAAAAAGTTTTCTGTTTTATTACGTTAATAATCTGAATAAAACAAAACATCATGATCATTATTATTATTCACACTATTAATCGACCGGTTTCCCGGTGAAAGAGGGACTTTCCAATAAGGATTTCTCCGTATTGGCGCATGATTAGATGACCAAACCTCTCCTCGCGTAACTTCTACATCGTTAATAATGCAAATAATAATATTAACAACTTTGTCATCTCAATTATCGATTTAATAACATATAAAATATCGATAATAATTGAATCAAACCGAGTGACTTCTCACATAAGCATTAGTAATCAATATAAATGCTACTACTACGCAACCACGCGTATTCTTGTACTTTTACTACCGAGTAGTTCAACAAAGATCAATCCAGAAAACTTCCGCCGTTATTTTCATAAAAATAATTTTGTCATTTTCTTAATCCGAATAATAATTTGTAGGGGTCCACCAATGATTGTGGTCGTCAATGCATTTAATATTCCCCGACCAATCGAATATTATATAACAACTTGCGTACTTTGCAAAATTTATAAATATTACCCACAACTATAACATTATATCAAATTTATTCCATAATATTCAAAAAATGATATTTATAGAAAATTCATTTTTATTCATAAAAGTTGAGGGTCTTACACCTTTACCTCAAAAGAAGACCGGATTTGGAATAATGAGGGCGAGACTTCTCTTCTTTCTCTCTATAATTTCTCTATAATAATGGCTCTAAAGCTTTAGTGAATTGGTGAGAAATGAAGGAAGAATGAGCTTCATTTATAAAAAATATAGTTTCGATAATTACACGCTTTTGGGGCTCAAAAATTACAAGACAATACCTCCAACTTTTCTTTCATTTTTAATTTAGTCCTGCAAGTATTATCAATCTTACCAACTCCCTAATAGTAAATCATGTGAATCAATAGTAAAATCATGTGACTCAATAGTAAATCATGTGACTCAATAGTTCTTAAACATGTAAAAATTAATTACAATATATTACCTCCGCCTATACCTCCATCTTTAACTTAGTCCATACAAGTATTATCAATCTTACACCAACTCCCTAATAGTAAATGAATGTGACTAAATAGTACACACATGTGAACAAATAGTTATATAAGCATGTGAATAAGTAGCAATTAATTGCTCATTTATCCAATAAATTACCCGATTTATCAATATAACCCCTAGACATCAATTATCATCGGAATAGATATTGATTTCTACTAACACAAATAATGCCAACACAATGGAACTATCAAATTCATCTTTAATCAACACGAACTTATTCATCATTAAACTACGACAAAATACGACAAAACATATAAACCGAGAGTTTAAACAAGAATATTACCTTCTGCATAATATCCACTCTCAATGGAGTCCTCATAGAAGATATACAAACTCAAATTCATCCTTATTACATTTATTGTCACACTATTTAACAGAATGGTGAGGACTACTAAGACACCATCTCGGATCAATCACTCCGGTTCCCCGACTAGTCCCAAATTTATATTTCTTATTTCCCAAGAAAATGTTGAAGGAAAGGTGAAGCTCAATCTAGCCTAGTAAGAAATATTATGACTAAGATAATGCGTAATAAATTATCATTAGTCTTCAACAATGTTAAACCGATAAAATAAAATAGACATCAAGTTTAACTCGCAGCAGTAACAAACAATCTATTAAAAGAGTCAGTAGAGAATAAAATCTACTATCTTTTTATGATTTAAAAGTTTTTCATCACTTTTATCGGCCGAGACTCAACAATAAATAATCCACATCATTAAATCATCCCCGCACTACGGGCAAGGATATTCTTTAGTATCACGACCACGAATTATCCATGCACTACGGGCCAAAGATAATCGTGTTTTCATCAATCTGGTCCTGATCATGTAAAATCCCGTTTGTGGATTTCGGTCAATTTCTGTTTGGAATTTGGAAAAACTTTCTTCTGCAAAGTTGTAGAGAATTGAATTTCCTATAAAAACACGCGAGATTCGAATTTTCTGATAAAAGGGCTATTTATTATGAATTATTGATGTTCTAAAATTCCTGAATAATTGATTTTTTAGAAGTTTTAATTATTTTAAATAATAAAAACTTTTTTGATTTGTTTGGTAGACTTATTTGTTGTCAAGCATGGCTGAATTGAGATCATAGATTGTGTGCGTAGGAATTTATATATAATATATTAATATTATATTAAATTTTTACGCTTTGTGTTCTAAGCAATTTCCTATAAATAGGGTGCTTAGGTTAGAATTGAAAATCACACCGTAAAATCAAGTTTTCTCTCTATATTATCGAGCATATTCTTGTGAGTATTTTGAGTATAATTTGAGTATTGCTATTCTATTGCAAGTTCAAGTCATAGCCTATATCCTGTTTCAAATTTAGAAGTCTTGATCTTTCGAGGTAAGGGATGTTATTTTCTTCTCAAATGATATTATTTCTTCAATATTATTATCTTTGAAATATTGGTTGGAACTTTTTATCAAATTTGGAACTTTTTTCATGTTGGGGTTACTATTCATGAGTTACTATTCACGAGTTACTATTCATGAGTTACTATTCACGAGTTACTATTCACGCAGTACTATTCATGAAGCGTGAAGATGTTTTTTGTGAATTTCTATCTTTTGGTGTTTGAGTTACTATTCACGTGATACTCAAGACTATTCACGATATACTTGACTATTCACGAATCTGACTATTCATCTAAAAAATGAAAAATTTTTCTTTTTGTCCAAAATATCTATTCTCGAGACTAGCTTTTGATTGTATCCATGTTTTGATCATTCTTGAATTTTACACCACTATGATTATTTTTGAGGTATTTTTGACGTGGATAAAACAAAGTACTAATCCTTAATCCTTAATCCTTGTCATTTTGTTTCACTGGATTCGTTTTTTAAAATATTTTTCATCATCTTCAGCCTTAAATGATGATATCATGGAATATCTTTGGCCCGTAGTTTAAAGATGAATGATTTCAAGAATATCTTTGGCCCAGTAGTGCAAAGATGAACAGTGTTTAGATGAACACTGACCAATCGATGAATATCTTTGGCTCAGAGTGCAAAAGATGAATATTTGATTTCGTATGTATGTTGATTGATGTTACGGGGATAAAAGATAGACGACGAACTTTTAAATTCATACATAGAAGATAGTAGTTGCATTCTCTCACTTAACTCTTCTAATGAATTATTATTTCCGCCGCGAATATTGATTTAAAATTTGTTGTCTATCAGTATTCTATTAGATTTTTCCTGTTGAAGACTAACGATAATTTGTTGTATATTATCTTAGTCATAATATTCTTTCTTCAGGCTAGTTGAGCTCACCCTTTTCCTTTTTGTTCCATTTTCTTCTCGGAGGCGAGAATATAAATAGTACGAGTCCTGGTATGGAATGAAGGTTTTAGAAAAGAATTGTTTAGTAGTCCTCACCATTTTTGTAAAATAATGTATCAATAAATGTGATGAGGATTTATTTGAGTATAGATATTGTCTAGAAGATAATATTTGTATTCAAACTCAAAGTTTTACTAGTTAGTATAATAAATGTGACGCCTCAAAATTAGGTATATCGCCACTCATCTTGGGTCGCCACTTACATGGTACATAAATTCAAATACAACTTACTAATATAACTGTGCAGTATACAATACGATCCTAAATGTGAGTTTGAATACAAATTTTTTCTACTAGATATTATACAAACTCAAAAGGAGTCCTCATTACAACTATTATCACACTATTTCACGTAATAGTGAGGACTACTAATGCTATCCTCTGGACCATTACTTCGCTCCCCGACTTCGTCCCAAATGTTCTATGTTCTCATTTCTGAGAAACGAAGAAAAGAAAGGGTGAGCTCAACTAGCCCAAAGAAGAAATATTATGACTAAGATAATGCGTAATAAATTATCATTAGCCTTCAACAAAGTTAAACCGATAAAATACAATAGACAACCGCTTTAATCTGCAATGAATAAGCAACCCATTAAAAGAGTCAAGAGAGAATAAAGTCTACTATCTTTTAGGTTTTAAAAAAGGTTTTCATCAATTTTTATCACTAAGACTCAAACAATAAATAAACCACCACATCTAATCATCCCCGCACTACCACCAAGGATTTTCATCAAATTATCAATGGTCATGACTATACCGAATCACCCCGGTCATAATCATACCAAAAACTATCCATTATCGCATTACAGTGCCAATACCGAGGACTTTTTTGTCACATCATTTATATCAAGTCATGATTATACCGAATGATCCTCGGTCATAATCATACTAAGTTCATCTATGCACGTAAGCCAAAGATAACATAATATAACATGAGGATGATGACAATGACATAATAATTCAATAAAACAAGTTCAAGAATTATTTAATCCATGAATTATTAACGTCCAAATTGTCAACATGATAATCGTTTTAGAGAGAGTAAAATTCAAGAATGATCGTAAGAATATTTCCATGAAAAGATATCGATGAAACGCAAAATATCAAGGATATTCTACTAATTTCATGGAGTATAAAGTCAAAGTTTTAACCAACCCAAAGTATAATAAAGAATGGAATAACAAAAGAAATCACCATGCATGCGGTATTGCGATGTAGACAAAGTTATTCCAACAGAATAATAATAACGGAACCAAATCGTGAAATTCACACCGACGTGGATGTTCCAATGTAATAATAAAGATGGAACCGCATCCTGTAAAACACACGACATAGGATATTCCAATGTAATGATAAAATTTTAACCAGTCCTATAAAAACACACGCATGTGATGTTCCAACAGTAATAATAAAAAAAGCGGAACCAGGTCCTGTGTAAAATACACGCATGTGATGTTCCAATGTAATAATAGAAGAATGTCACCAAGTATAGGTAAACCACAGACACAAAAGTTATTCCAATGTAATAAATAAAAATGGAATAACATAAGGATTTCACCAAGTATAGGATATCCGCATATACAAAGTTATGTATAGGGTATATCACTTTTACAAAGTTATTTCAACAGTAATAATAAAGTGAATGGAATAATGTAAGTTCTCTTCAAGAAGAAAGAATAACACCCTCACCGTAAAAGAATCCTAATATAGAAGTAGTGAAGTAAGCGAGTAATACTCTTCTTCTTTCTATAATTTTCTCTATAGCTTCTTCTCTATAATTTCTCTCTCTAGTTTCAATGAATTCGTAAAGAAAATAATGAAGGAATGAGCTTCTATTTATAGGAAAATGGAATGCATAAGAATTAATCCATGAACTATTCCGTATTGATTTACTTTAATCTGACGGTCCATATTTAAAGAAAAATCTTTTAAATAAAATATAATATATTCTATTTATATAAAAACATTTTACTATGCAAACACTATGCAATACTATGCAAAACACTATGCAAAAACACTATACAACACTACGCATAATAAAATATAATATATTCTATTTATAGAATAACTTTAATAAAGTATTCTATTTTATATAAAAGATGTTTCGCTTTTATTACGTTAATAATACTGAATAAAACAAAACGTCATTATCGCTATAATAATTCATATTATTAATCGACAATAATGGAATCAAACCGAGTGACTTCTCACATAAGCATCAATAATCAATACTGCCGCTGCTACTTATGCAACCACACGTATTCATCGTACTTTTACTACCGAAGTAGTTCAACAAAGAACTACCAGAAAACTTCCGCCGTTATTTCAATAAAATATTTTTTGTCGCTTTTCAATCCGACAATAATTACATTGTGGGGTCCACCAATGATTGAGTAGTTGTATAATATTCCCGCTAAACCGAATATTCCCGAGATCCAATCGAATATAATATAACCACTTGCATACTTTGCAAAATTTATAAATACTACCCACAACTATAATATTATCATAATATTAAAAAATTATTTCAACAAAATTTAAATCTTTTTTGATAAAATCTGGGGTCTCACAATCTCCCCTCCTTATGGAATTTCGCCCTCGAAATTAGGGTACCTACCTGATATGATAAAGAGGTGAGGATACCTTGAATACCTTTATAGTTGAGAATATTAAGTTCATCTTTGCAATCCGGCCAAAGATATTCATTAACAATTCATCTTTGCACTACAGGCCAAAGATATATAACTGTAAAACCAATAATACTAAAACTTAGCTTAATAGTATCACGACCACGAATTATCCATGCACTACTGGCCAAGGATATTCGTGTTTTCAATCTACATCGTGATTATACCGAATAATCCGTGGTCATAATCATACCAAGTCTATCAATGCACTACTACCAAAGATGACTTTTACCATATCCATGAATTAATATTTCATTCTTTGAGACTAACATTTCAATAATTAATCCATATCATCGAATCATCCCCGCACTACTGAAAGCAAGGATATTCATTAACAATTCATCTTTGCACTACGGGCCAAAGATATATAATCGTAAAACCAATAATACTAAGACTTAGCTTAATAGTATCACGACCACGAATTATCCATCCAATGCTAATCGGCCAAAGATAATTGTGTATTCATTAAGATCACGACCACAAATTATCCATGCACTACTACCAAAGATAATTGTGTATTCATTAAGATATCACGACCACAAATTATCCATGCACTACTACCAAAGATAATTGTGTATTCATTAGTATCACGACCACAAATTATCCATGCACTACGGCCAAAGATAATTGTGTATTTATTAGTATCACGACTGTGACGCCCCCAAAATAGGTATACACAACACCATTCTGAGTCGCCAAATACATGGTACAAGAAACAAACTACAACTTCAATAATACAAATGTCTTGTGAAATACGACAATATATACTGTGAGTTTAAATATAATATTGTCTTCTAGACAATATCCACACGCAAATAAATCCCCATCATAATTATTGATACATTATTTTACAAAAATGGTGAGGACTACTAAACAACTCTCTCTAGAACCTTCATTCCATACCCCGACTAGTACTCGCTACATTCTCGCCTCCTGAGAAGAAGAATGGAACAACAAGGAAAAGGGTGAGCTCAACTAGCCCAGTAAAGAATATTATGACTAAGATAATATACAACAAATTATCGTTAGTCTCCAACAGGAAAAATCGATAGAATACAATGAGATAACAAGTTTCGGATCAATATTCGCAATGAAATAATAATTCATAGAAGAGTTACGTAGAGAATGAAATCTACTATAATCTATGAATTTAACAAATCCATCATCAATATTTTATCCTCGTAACATCAATCAATATTCATCTCAAATCAAATATTCATCTTTGCACTACAAAGCCAAAGATATTCATCAATCGGCCATGTTCATCTCAACACTGCTCATCTTTGCACTAAAGGCCAAAGATATTCATCAATCTATTCATGTTCATCTCAACACTGCTCATCTTTGCACTAAAGGCCAAAGATATTCATCGGTCAGTCATATGTTCATTTAAACACCGCTCATCTTTTGCACTACGTGCCAAAGATATTCTTCAGAAATCATTCATCTTTGCACTACTGTGCCAAAGATATTCAATAATATCATCATTTAAGACCGAGGATGATGAAAAATATTTTTAAAGAAACGAATCCAAAGAAACAAAATGACAAGGATTAAGGATTAAGGATTCATACTTGGTTTTATCCACGTCCAAAAATACCTCAAAAATAATCATAGTGGTGTAAAATTCAAGAATGATCAAAACATGGATACAATCAAAGCTAGTATCCGTAATAGATGTTTTAGACGAAAAAGAAGAAATTTTATTTTTCGATGAATAGTGCCAGATATCGTGAATAGTCTCAGATACGTGAATAAGTCTTGATATCACGTGAATAGTAACTCTTACACCAAAAAAGATAGAAATTCCACAAAAAAATTTTCACGCCATCATTAATAAGTACTCGAAATAAGAACTCGTGAATAGTAACTCATGAATAGTAACTCGTGAATAAGAACTCATGAATAAGAACCCCGACATGAAAAAGTTCCAAATTTGATAAAAACTTCAGATCAACATTTCAAAGATAATGATATCAAGAAATAATATCATTCGAAAAAATAATATCCCTTACCTCAAAGAATCAAGATTTCTTGGGAAGGAAAGGTCTCAAGTGATGCCGAATGAAACTTGTACGCAACAAAGAACTCTCAAAGTATCTAAATACTCACAAAATACGCCCGATAATATAGAGAGAGAAAGAGAAAACTTTGTTTCGTGTGATTTTCAATTCTAACTTAGCCCTCTATTTATAGGAAAATGTTAGCCACCCAAGCAGGACTTGACCACGCTACCTGATGGCTTTACCTGCTACTATTGCCACCCACCACATTTGAAATAAAATTCAGCACATTTCTTCACCAACCACAAGTGGGGCCCACTCAATTCTAGAATTTTCCACCAAAATCAATTATAACCCTACTTTCTGAATCAGACACCTCTTAAAATTTATAACAAATCATTCGCTCATTTTTAACGGCTCAAAATTTGTAGACATATACTCAACTTATATATGTATAACATATCCAAAAATTACAACGATCCAACTATTTGATTAAATATTATAACTCACACAATAAAGTCGTAATAACAATCATTTGATCTTTTAATACCTCCAATCCGGCAAAAAAATAAAACATCTCAAAGATTAATTCCTTCATTAATAACCACATAAATAAATCCATCATTTATATTCATATAAAATAAATATTTCCTTATCATATGAATCAATAATTAATTATTCACAAATAATATTACGTAATCACATTTATGACATAACCAGCCGTGCTCCCCTCAGAAAGAGGGGCTTTCCAATAAGGATCTCTCTCATCGGGCGCCGCAATTAGGTGACCAAACCTCTCCTGTATGTAACTTTCTAGACATTGCCAATAATGTTATCTAATAATATTATTCAAATAATATGAATTATTGATCCGATAATGGGAAATATCATAAAGGACAATTATCAAACAATAATAATATAAAATATCAACGCAACAATTATTGAATCAATAAAATAAAATATCGAATAAGAATTCACCGTGGAAAATTATTGAGTAAAGCCTTCTCACGTAAGGATCAATAATTCAATAACCGCAATACCGCTGCGCTATCTTTACCAATGCCAGACATCAGTATTTTAACCAACGGGTATTCCAACAGCCTTAATTCAGAATAACTACGCCTGTTATTTTATAACCACCCAAACTTTGTCGCTTTCCCTCATCCAATCGCTTTTAGCTATGGGGGCTCACACATGGTCGCTACTTGTCAGCATTTAATATTCCCCACAGCGATCTTAATATTCCACGACCAAACGAATATTCCCACAAAATGAATATTTTATAACCACTTGCTTATTTTGAAATATTTATGTATTTAACCCTTAACTATCCACATTAATCAAATCAACCCTTACTATTTCAAAATAATAAATAAAGGAAATTCCTTTTTATTTAAAAAAATTTGTCTTATAACTAATAACCACAAATTATCCATGCACTACTACCAAAGATAATTGTGTATTCATTAGTATCACGACCACAAATTATCCATGTACTACTACCAAAGATAATTGTGTATTCATTAAGATCACGACCACAAATTATCCATGCACTACTACCAAAGATAATTGTGTATTCATTAAGATCACGACCACAAATTATCCATGCACTAACGCGAAAGATAATTGTGTATTCATTAGTATCACGACCACAAATTATCCATGCACTACTACCAAAGATAATTGTGTATTCATTAGTATCACGACCACAAATTATCCATTACTCACTACCAAAAGATAATTGTGTATTCATTAAGATCACGACCACAAATTATCCATGCACTACTACCAAAGATAATTGTGTTTTTCAATTACTAGTTATGATTATACCGAACAATCCCTCATCATAATCATACCAAGTCCATCTATGCACCTTCGTGACCATGATTTACTTTCAACATAATATAAAACATGAGGATAATGATATAAAGAATCAATCAAATGAGATAAAGGATAAATATTAAACATTTATAATATAATTTATCCAGATTCAAGAATATCCCCATGTTATCAATCACTTAATAATCTCATAATCTAATAACATTAATATTATAACAATATTTTAATCACTTCTTAAATTTATAAACAATTTTTTCAATTGTTTACGCTTTTACCATATAATGCATTTAATCATTCAAAATGCCATACTCATAAAATATCATCACCAATTATCAAATCCCTCATCAAAAATATGCATATACTACTCTATATAGGATTCTCTAGCCATAAAATCCTATTTTCAACTTTGTTACTTCACATAACATATTTAACTCATATGTTCAGAATTAAACTATTTTCATGAAAAATACCAAATCAGTCCCAAAATATTTCTTTTCTCGGGATTTAGCATAATATAGTCCCATAATGAAAATATTTTTCTCTCGAATTTTAAAAATTCATTTACTATTTTTTAAAAATCAATTTCTAATTAATTCCTTAAGAAATTAGCTACCTCAAGTTTAACTCCAAAATTCCCCAAATCTTGGCAAGACCTTACACATGTTAACGTGAGCTTCTAGTTTAAATTTCATGGTCATCTGAGTTATAGAACTCCGGTTATAGCGTTTTTATGTCTTTAAAACCTAAATATTGAAATAGTCATAACTTGCTCATTTTAAGTCGAGAATGAGCTCATTTTTGGACAGGAGGTACTTTATACCATATACTTTCATGTCCCAAAAGGCCAGAATTTTTCTCATAATTTAAGTGGCCGAAACAGTCCCTTAAAGTTTCTGGGCAGTAGCATTTTCAAAATTTACAGCTTTGGCCTCCTTTGCTATAATCAGTCCACACAAAATCTACAACACCTTTTCCAGTAATTCCACTTGGATTAGTTAGGTAACTCATAGATCTAACTCTAGGACTTGACCACACTCAAAATTTAAAATATAATAGGAGATATGGTCAATTGAATTTCATGTTACGCTTTTCACCAAAATCGATTTTCAACTCTTTGTGATTTCTAAGAAACTTTCATGTTTTCACATACTAACCAACATAACTCATCATAAAACTTACTAATACTTCATATACCCATGATTTTCATTAGTCCAATGCTTTTATTATGACTTTCATCATAAACCACGTAAACCTGCTCATTTTAGTCAAGAAATATTTGAGGGTTTAAGAAATGGGTTTTGTAGATCGGGGTCAATACAAAAATTCGATTTCACGCCTAGGGTAGGCTAGGAAGTCTTCAAGAATACGCCAAGAAATTTATTAATGATAGAAATATCATTCAAAACTGTTACTCTTGTCCAAGACTTGGATAGTTCGTCACATTAATACCAACTGTGACTTCTATCCCTTAACCTGGATGGCACCTCACAATGATACCTATCAACTTGCCATCTTCAGTCACGACGTCGCCTACAGAAAGTCTGGCTTTGGTGCATTCCACACAAGGAAGTTAACAATGAAAGGATCGGGGCTCTTTACTTATGGCTTGATATAACAGTGATTAACTTTAGGGTTTGGTTACTTTGAATTCGTATAACAGGTTGGTTATGAATATAAAAGCTAACAACCTTACGAAAAGCATGATGAGTAGTTAGCCAATTGATTCCTAAAATCACATCAAAGGCAAGTATTTTCAAAAAGATAAGATCGACAGGTAATGTGAAAGTGTTTATTTGAATCAAACAAGATTTAAAAATAGTAGCGGTAACGAAGGCTCCTACTAACGAAGTTTCAACCAATAAGTCAAAGTCTAACTTCTCCGGAGTCAAATTTAAACGTTGAACGCAACTAGGTGAAATAAAAGAGTGGGTAGAACTTGTATTGAATAAAGTATAGACTTCGCATTAATTTATAATTAACTTACCCGTAATAACTTCGCTCGGGTTTCGACAAACGCCTCGCTTAAATTACCGAAGTTTGACTTTTGGTACTATAGGGTACATTCCACCCTTAAGTGCTTCTTCACATTCCCGATCCATGATTTGAATCATTATTCTCCGATCCATATCGAATTCGGGTTGACCGCTATGCACAAGGTAATTCCTTCCTTCGATGTTGGGTTCTCCCAATTGTTGAATCAAAAAGCAAAGTCAATTTCATCTATTTTGCTTTATTGATCGGACGCTTTTTCTACACTATCAACGCGTTGTGCGCCTTTTTACCCATGCATCGCTTATTCTCCTTCGTTCAGCTTGTTTCTTCTTTCAAATTGATCTTTGATTTTTAAATTCTCGATTCCAACTTTAATATCTTACACTCGCCAAAGCGTGATTTTGTTCGAGCATCACATATCGGGTAACCCAATTTTGAATTGTTGTATCCCTTTGTTCCACGATATCGCTTGCCGCTTCTTCAACCTGTTCTTCTAGCTCACGAACACGATTTTGTAATTCTAAGTTTTGATCATAAATTTCTTCTAACCAATTCTCATCGAGTTCCTCTTCTTCCTCTTCTTCCTCACTCTCACCGCTACCTCTGCAACTAGCTCTCAAAAACAACAATTAGTTCTTCATTCACTACGTGGATATCTCTAATTTGTTCCTCGTCTCGACATCAGCATTAACTTCGATTAGTGATTAAAAGTGTCACAACGGTCACATTCACTCCATTGTGAATATTTTCACCGCCATTTCAAACACCGCCACAACATAAGGGTTAATTAATATATCACATATTATCCCTATACTACGTCGACCGACCAATTAAATACCAAATAAATTTAGGTAGTTCATACTAATGAAGGAATTCCCGCCTCTCCCCTCCTAGTTCTTATCTCACATCTCACCAGGATCATATCCTAAGCTCGATACTAACCGTTGTGACGCCCCAAAATTGGTATATCGCCACCCATCTTGGGTCGCCACTTACATGGTACATAAATTCAAATACAACTTACTAATATAATCATGCGTGTATAAATACGATATAAACCGCTGAGTTTGAATACAAATTTTGTCTACTAGATATTATACAAACTCAAAAGGAGTCCTCATTACAACTATTATCACACTATTTCACGAATAGTGAGGACTACTAATGCTATCCTCTCGACCATTACTTCGTTCCCCGACTCGTCCAAATGGCTATTTCTCATTTCAAGAGAACAATGAAAGAAAGGGTGAGCTCAACTAGCCCAAGAAGAAATATTATGACTAAGATAATGCGATCATAAATTATCATTAGCCTTCAACAAAGTGTTAAACCGATAAAATACAATAGACAACCAGCTTAATCTGCAATTAATAAGCAACCCATTAAAAGAGTCAAGTAGAGAATAAAGTCTACTATCTTTTAGGTTTTAAAAAGGTTTTATCAATTTTTATCACTTTGAGACTCGACTTAATAAATAAACCACCACATCTAATCATCCACGCACTACTTGGCCAAGGATTTTCATCAAATTATCAATGGTCATGACTATACCGAATCACCCCCAGGTCATAATCATACCAAAACTATCCATTACTTGCATTACACAGCCATCGAGGACTTTTGTCACATCATTTATATCAAGTCATGATTATACCGAATGATCCTGGTCATAATCATACTAAGTTCATCTATGCATCGTAGCCAAAGATAACATAATATAACATGAGGATGATGACAATGACATAATAATTCAATAAAACAAGTTCAAGAATTATTTAATCCATGAATTATTAACGTCCAAATTGTCAACAACGATATCGCTTTAAGTAGAGTAAAATTCAAGAATGATCGTAAGAATATTTCCATGAAAAGATATTGGATGAAACGCAAATATCAAGGATATTCTACTAATTTCATGGAGTATAGAAAGTCAAAGTTTTAACCAACCGGGTATAATAAAGAATGGAATAACAAAAGAAATCACCATGCATGCTAGATTGCAGATGATGTGTTATTCAATGTAATAATAATAACGGAACCGGTCGTCAGTGAAATTCACACCGGCATGTGATGTTCCAATGAGAATAATAAAGATGGAACCAGATCCGGCAGTAAAACCACATGTAGATAGGATATTCCAATGAATGATAAAAAGCGGAACCAGTCCTGTAAAACACACGCATGGATGTTCCAACAGAATAATATAAAAGCGGAACCGGTCCTGTAAAACACATGCATGTGATGTTCCAATGTAATAATAGAAGAATGTCACCAAGTATAGGGTAAACCAGCGTGCATACAAAAGTTATTCCAAATGTAATAAATAAAATGGAATAACATAAGGATTTCACCAAGTATAGGATATCGCCGCATACATACAGTTATGTATAGGGTATATCACTTTTACAAAATTATTCCAAATGTAATAATAGTGAATGGAATAATGAAGTTCTCTTCAAGAAAAAATAATAACACCCTTCACCGTAAAAAAGAACCGAATATAGAAGTAGTGAAGTAGCAGTAATACTCTTCTTCTTTCTATAATTTTCTCTATAGCTTCTCTCTAATAATTTCTCTCTGTAGTTTCAATGAATTCGTAAGAAAATAATGAAGGAATGAGCTTATTTATAGGAAAATGGAATGCATAGTAACTAATCCATGAACGGTCCGTATTGATTTACTTTAATCGACGGTCCATATTTAAAGAAAAATCTTTTAAATAAAATATAATATATTCTATTTATATAAAAACATTTTACTATGCAAACACTATGTAATACTATGCAAAACACTATGCAACACTATGCATAATAAAATATAATATATTCTATTTATAGAATAACTTTAATAAAGTATTCTATTTTATATAAAGATGTTTCGCTTTTATTACGTTAATAATACGAATAAAACAAAACGTCATTATCGCTTATAATAATTCATATTATTAATCGATGATAATGGAATCAAACCGAGTGACTTCTCACATAAGCATCAATAATCAATACCGGTGTGCTACTATGCAACCACACGTATTCATCGTACTTTTACTACCGAGTAGTTCAACAAGAACCACTAGAAAAACTTCCGCCGTTATTTCAATAAAATATTTTTTGTCGCTTTCTCAATCCGAGCAATAATTACATTAGGGTCCACCAATGATTGAGTAGTTGTATTTAATATTCCCTCGCTAAACCGAATATTCCCCGACCAATCGAATATAATATAACCACTTGCATACTTTGCAAAATTTATAAATACTACCCACAACTATAATATTATCATAATATTAAAAAATTATTTCAACAAAATTTAAATCTTTTTGATAAAATGGGGTCTCACAATAAAGTTGTAGTTGTTTTACGTACCATGTATTGACAACTCGTAATAGGTGATGTATACCTATTTTGGGGCGCCACAAAAGGTTCCTTTGCCATTTTCATGTCATGGGTAGAGGCGATTACTAGTGGGAATCAGAAAGCGTACTCAACCTACCGCGATCAAGATGTCTTGGGAGAAGTTCCAAGAATCGCTCAACGACAAGTACTTTCCTCGAAAGTATTCGTCACATGAAAGAGGTAGAGTTCATTAAATCGAACAAAACAACATGACCGTGTCACACAAAGACGAAGCCAAGTTTGTCGAAATTGTCCTTGCATCCCCATTTGTTGATAATGAGGAGAGAATGACGCGAATGTTTCTAAGAGGTTTGAAACCGTAGATACGTCCAATATCTTATCTCTCATAAACCGTGTTTGTATTTAGATGTTGTTAATAGGGCTCAATTATTGGACCGCGATAATGAGTCAACCCAACCAAAAGAGAGCAGCGGGGAAAAACCACAAAATGATAATATCGTTGATAAGCAATCATCGGGCTGACAATAAAGCGTGGAGGAATCAACATGCCAGAAATGGTAACCACTTCGGTGGTAATCATGGCTAAAACAATAAGAATGGACATTTCAAGAAAAAAGGATTCAACAATGATGGAAAGACGTTATCATCATCACCTGTCGTTAAGGAAGGAGAACGACCACCTATCATATGCTTCAAATGTGGAGGGGAGGGACACATCAGTCCAAACTGTGCGATGCCCTCCAAATCATGTTACAATTATGGAAGAGAAGGACACCTGGCCCGATTTTGTCATGCACCGAAGACAAGTCCACCTGGGATGGAGGCAGCGAAGGCCATCCCAGATAAGATAAAACCGGTTGTTCAAGGGAGAGCGTTTGTCGTGACCTCCCAGAAAGCAAGGAACCCGAACGAGGTCATCACGGTAAAGTTTTATCATAAATTCTAGTGAAGTATATACCTTATTTGATAATCGGGTTCTACCCATTCTTTTATTTTTCCTACTTGCGCTCAACATTTAAATTTGACTCTAAAAATTAGACTTTGACTTATCTGTTAAAACTCCGCTGGGAGAAACCTTGATTACATCCATCGCTTATAAGTCTTGTTTGGTTCAAATCGGTACCCTCACATTACCCAATCGACCTTATTTCATTGAAAATACTTGCATTTGACGTAATTCTAGGGATTGATTGGTTAACTACTCATCATGCAAAAATTGATTGTTTTCGTAAGGTTGTTAGCTTTCATATTCCTAATCAACCTATTATGTGAATTCAAGCAACCAAACCATTAAAATCAATCACTGTCATCTCAAGCCATAAAGTTATTCGTTTATTGAAAAAGGATGTCAAGCTTTCTTAGCTCATGTCACGGATCTAAACAAAAATACGCCGATTTTGAATGATATTTCTATTGTAAATGAATTTCCGACGTATTCTCAAGAACTTCCCAAGATACCCCGTGAGCGTGAAATTGAATTTTGTATCGACCTTGAACTCCGTACAAAACCTATTTCCAAAGCCCCATATCGAATGGCTCTATTAAACTTCAAGAGTTAAAGACCCAACCGCAGGAATTGTTAGACATTGGCTTTATTCGGCCCTAGTACTTCTCCTTGGGTGCTCGTGTTCTATTGGTGAAGAAGAAAGATGGGAGTATGCGACTTTTGTATTGATTACCGGAGTTGAATCATGTCACCATCAAAAAAAAAGGTACCCATTGCCACGTATTGATGACTGTTTCGACTAGTTGCAAGGTGCCAAATTCTTTTCAAAGATTGATCTTCGTTCCGGATATCACCAATTGAAGATTAGAACCGATGACATTCCAAAGATGGCTTTCGAACTCCCAGATGGGCATTATGAATTCTAGTCATGTCTTTTGGATTGACTAATGCTCCCGCCGCTTCATGGATATGATGAACCGAGTATTCAAAGAATATTTGGATCACTTTGTGGTCGTCTTTATTGATGACATCCTTATTTATTCCAAAAGCCATAAAGATCATGAGCACCATTTGAAGCTGGTACTCCAAAGGCTTCGTGAAAACAAGTTATATGTCAAGTTGAAGAAATGCGAGTTCTGGTTTGAGGAAGTAACATTCCTTGGGCACGTGGTATCAAGTCATGGAATATCTGTTGACCCGACAAAGATTGAAGTACTGCAAGAGAGTCACAATTTTTAAATGATATTCATATTATTAATAAATTTCTTGATGTATTCTAGAAGACTTCTTAGCCTACCCCTAGAGCGTGAAATCGAATTTTGTATTGACCCTAGTATAAAACCCATTTCTTCAACCCTTAAATATTTCTTCAACCAAAACGAACGTATAAGGCGCCAAAGACGTTGGCTCGAAATTGTTGAAGATTACGATCATACCATTCAATATCATTGTGGAAGAGAACGTTATGTAGGACGCGTTGAGTAGAAGATCGTATGCATTTACGAGTGCGATGTTGTTAACACAAAACCCATTTTGTATAACTTACAAATGATGAAGATAGAGTTAAAGACTCTATGGACCCACGTGAAGATAGCGAATGAATGTACGAGTAGAATCGACTTTAATCGATAAAGTTAAAGCCGCTCGCCACACACACGGAGGCGATGAATGTGAAGAAGAAGGTTCAAGAGGGCGTTATTCTAGAAGCAAGAATCGACGAAGAGAGAAATCTCAACCCTCGATTTTATTGCCCATTTGAAATCCTCGATCGAGTAGGGCCTCGTGGCTTATAAACTCCTTTTCCGCCAAATATGTTGTGTGTTCATAACATTTGTCACATATCGATGTTACGTAAATATGTGGATGACCAACCACATTATTGATTTAGAAGCATACGAGATAATGGATAATTCAACGTATGAAGATGTACTGTTAAAATCTCGGAATATATTCTACGCTTAAAGGTTATACCTCAAGAGATAGGATCCCACGAAGTGTCCTCATCTGCTTCAAGATACCAGTGCGTATATAAATTTCGAGGCAAAATTTCATAAGGAGAGAGATTGTGAAACCCCAAATTTTATGAATAAAGATTTAATTTTCTCAAAATATTTTTTGAATATTATGGTGTGAATTTGAGATAAAGTTATAGTTGTGGGTAGTATTTATAAATTTTGCAAAAGTATGTAAGGTTTTATATTATATTCGATTGGTCGGTGAATATTAGTACAATGGAACAATCATTGGTGGACCCTACATAGAATTATTGTCGGATTGAGAAAACGATAAAAATATTTTATAAATAACAGCGGAGGTGTTATTGTTAAAAGCTGTTGAACTACCCGGTAGTAAAAAGTACACTAATACGCGTGGTTGCATAGTAGCACATGGTATTGATTATTGATGCTTACGTGATAAGTCACTCGCTTATACTCAATTATTGCTTTACGATAATTCTTTTGATCAAATCTCTCATATTATTGATTCGATTATTGTCACAGTATGATCTGCATTATATGTTATATTATTAAATAAATAATTGAGACGACAACGTTATTCATATTATTAAATTGCAATATTTACAATGTCTAGAAGTTCTGTCAAGGAGAGGTTTGGTCACCTAATTACGCGCCAATAGGGAGAAATCATTATTGGAAAGCCCACTCTTTCCTGGGAATAACCTGGTTGTTAAATATTGTGAGTTATGATATTAATGATGGATAAGTTCGTGTTGATTAAAGATGAATTTGATAGTTTCATTGTGTTGAGATTATTTGTGTTAGTAGAAATTGACATTTATTTCGATAAAATTGATGTCTGGAGGTTATATTGTTCAATCGGTATTCGGGCACTTTTTTTGTGTTTGAGTTACTATTCATGAGTTACTATTCATGAGTTAATATTCACGAGTTACTATTCATGAGTTACTATTCACAATATACTATTCACCACGATTATTCACTCTATTATTATGCATTCTATTATTTGGGTACAATATTATTCCACGAGGAGATGTGCTAATTTTTCGGATCGTTGATTGAAATTATAATAGTAAATCAATATGGATCGTTGATTTAAAGTTTTAATAGTAACTTGCCCTTGACTTTTCCAAGAGTTATTTGTCTCTTCTTGTTCCAAGAGTTAATTGCCCTTCATGAAATAGTAGTTGTCTCTTCAATATTACCAAGAGTCATTTTGACCCTTCGTTAAGACCAAGAGCCACTCTCGCTTTTTCAATAAATAGAAGCTCATTCCTTCATTATTTCTTACGAATTCACCAAAACTCTGTAGAGAGTAATTATAGAGAGAAAGAAGAAGAGTATTCATTATTTCACTACTTCTATATCCAGCTTTCTTTTACTGTAGGGATATTATTTGTTGTACTGTAAGGGGTGTTATTCTTTTCTTATTCATGAAGAGAACTTCATTATTCCATTCTTTATTATTACATTGGAATAACCTATATATGCACATACCCTATACATAACCTTGTATGCATGACACCTACATATCTGGTGAAATCTTTATGTTATTCCATTCTTATTTATTCTGTGAATAACTCAGTATCTGAGGGACTCCCCTATACTGGTGAAATCCCTCGGTTATTCCATTGAATATTTTTATGTTGAATAACTCGCTTTATCTAATCACCGCATACATGGTGAAATTCTTCTATTATTCCATTCTTTAATATTCATTTGGAATATCCTGTCTCAGACGCTTTTACGGGGACCGGTTCCGTATTTATTATTCTGTTAGAATAACCTGCCTGTGCTACTATCACATGCCTGGTGATTTCTTTTATTATTCCATTCTTTATTATACTCAGTTGGTTAAAGTTTTGACTTCTATACTCCATGAAATTAGTGGAATATCCTTGATAATTGCGCTTCATCCAGTATCTTTTCATGAAAATATTCTTCTAAGCATTCTTGAATTTTACTCTACAAAGAAGTATCATGTTGACAATTTGGACGTTATTAGTTTCTGGATAATTTAATTCGTGAACTTGTTTTATTGAATTCTTATATCATTGTCATCATCCTCATGTTTATATTTTTTTTAAAGTCATCTGTGGCCTGTATTGCATAGATGGACTTGGTATGATTATGACCAGGAATTATTCGGTATAATCATGACCGTAATGTTACAAATGATGTGGTAAAAGTCCTAATTGGCCCGTAGTGCATTGATGGATAGTTGTTGGCATGATCATGACCATTGATGAATACACGAATATCCTTGGCCCGTATTGCATGGATAATTTGTGGTCGTGATACTAAAGAATATCTTTGGTAGTAAGCGGGGTGATTCGATGATGTGGATTATTTATTAAAATCGAGTCTCAAATGATAAAAGTGATGAAAACCTTTTAAATCATAAAAGATAGTAGATTTTATTCTCTACTTGACTCTTTTAATGGATTGCTTGTTCACCTGCAGCTTAAACTTGATGTCTATTGTATTTTATCGCTTTAACATTGTTGAAGACTAATGATAATTTATTCGCATTATCTTAGTCATAATATTTCTTCTTCGGGCTAGTTGAGCTCACCCTTTCCTTCACTTTTCTCTCGTGAAATGAGAATATAGTTTGGACGAAGCTCTGGGAACGGAGTGATGGTCCGAATGATAGCATTAGTAGTCCTCAATATTACATTAAATAGTGTGACAATAAATGTAACGAGGATCGAATTTGAGTTTGTATAATCGTAATGAGGACTCCATTGAGAATGGATATTGTCTGAAGGTAGTATTCTTGTTTAAACTCTTAGATTATGTTTTTTCGTATTTTACACGAAAGTTGTATTATTAAGTTTTATTTAAATTTTGTACCATGTATTTGGCGACTCAAGATGGGTGATGAATACCTATTTTTGGGGGCGTCCACAACATATCAAAGCTTAGGATATGATCCCCGGTGAGATGTGAGACAAGAACTAGGAGGGAGAGACGGAAATTCTTTCCGCTAGTATGACCTACCTAAGTTTACTTGGTATTTAATTGGTCACAGAGTATAAGGATAATATGTGATATGTTAATTAACCCTTGTTTTGTGACAGTATTTGAAAATGGCATCTGAAAATGTTGAGATAAGCAATGGAGCAAAATAATATGACCGTATCGCAGTACGAGGCTAAGTTTGCGATTTATCCCTTTGGATCCCATTTGGTCGATAATGAGGAGCGAATGACGCGGATGTTTCTAAGAGGTTTGAAACCCGATATACGTCAATACCTCATTTCTCATAAACTTTGTTTATATTCAAATGTTGTGAATAGGGCTCAGTTATTGGAGCGCGATAAAGAGTTAGCACAACCAAAAGGTAACGACCAACAACACGATAATAATCGTACCAGTGGCAACGACCATCGGAACAATGATAACCATCGTGGGGGAAATTATCATGCCAAGAATGGTAACCACTTTGGTGGTAATCATGACCAAGTTAATTGAAGTGAAAATTTCAAAAAGAGAAGGGCATTTAGCTCGATTTTGTCGTGCACCAAAGTCAAGTCCAGCTGGGACGGTGGCACCAAAGGCGGATACGGACAAAACAAAGTCAGTGGTTTCAGGAAAAGAATTTTTCGTGACTTCTCAAAAAGCGAGTAATCCGAACGAAGTTAGCAGATTACAAGTTAGTTAATTATAAATTCTTACGAAGTTTATACCTTATAAGATAACTGGTTCTACCCATTATTTTATCTCTCTTGCTTGTGTTCAACGCTTAAATTTGACTACGGAGAAGTTAGACTTTGACTAATTGGTTGAAACTTCGTTAGTAGGAGCCTTCGTTACCTCCACTATTTATAAATCTTGTTGATTCAAATCGACATTTTCACGCTACTTCATCGACCTTATCTCTTTGAAAATACTTTCCTTTGATGTGATTTTAGGAATCGATTGGTTAACTACTCATCATGCTTTTCCTAAGGTTGTTAGCTATTATATTCATAACCAGTCTGTTATGCGAATTCAAGCAACCAAACCACTAAAGTCAATCACTGTCATATCAAGCCATAAGTAAAGAGCCCTAGTCCTTTTGTTGTTGACTTCCTTGTGTGGAATGCACTGAAGCCAGACTTTCTGTAGGTGACGCCGTGAATGACGATGGTAAGTTGATAGGTATCAATGTGACGTACTACCCAAGTCTTGGATGAGAGTCACAGTTTTTAAATGATATTCCTATTATTAATAAATTTCTTGACGTATTCTAGAAGACTTCTTAGCCTGTCCATAGAGCCTGAAATCGAATTTTGTATTGACCCCAGTACAAAACCCATTTCTTCAACCCTTAAATATTTCTTTAACCAAAACGAACGTATAAGGCGCCAAAGATGTTGGCTCGTGCTGTTGAAGATTACGATCATACCATTCAATATCATTGTGGAAGAGAGAACGTTGTAGCTGACGCGTTGAGTAGAAGATCGTATGCGTTTACAAGTGCGATGTTGTTAACACAAAAACCCATTTTGTACAACTTACAAATGATGAAGATAGAGTTAAAGACTCTAGGGACCCACGTGAAGATAAGCGAATAT
>CM035156.1:36022757-36124594 GCA_020205615.1 Panax quinquefolius | reverse complement strand
AAGATAAACAAAATTTACAAGTATATTTAATTAATATTTTATTTTATTTCTTTGTTGAGTTTTTCTTCAATATCTGAATTTGAAAACTTAATTTCGTTGGTGATAAATGATTATAAATGTTAATTAAATGAGCAATGCGACATGTCAAATGTTTCCAGCAATTATTTCACAATTGTTAGGTACAATAGGTGAGTATTAAATCAACTTTATTATATACATATATGTATATATATACAATTCGTATCCTTCTAATTGAGTGAATGAATATTCTCTAGTATTGTTTCCAGGATTTGTAAGAATTTTTTTTTAAAAAAAAATTACACGCAAATGTGAAAACACATATAAGAGAAAATTAATCTAAGACACGTCTTAGTCAAATATAACTAATGGGATGTTTGTTTAGAGTTGAATGAAATTTAAATGGGAATCAATCGGTCAATGCGTTTGTTTTTATCTGAATTACCGAATCCAGTAAGATATTGATTTGAAATTTGAATGGTTAAGTCAAATTTTTTTAGCTGAATGAAGTAAATTTTTTTAAAAAAAAATAAAAAATAAAAAAAATAGTAACTATTATATTAAGTAATATTAAATAAATTTACAATAATTTTAAATTTTTTCAGAGGGATAAAATAATAAAATTTTATCATTCAGATGTTTCAGACATGTCAATGATCAAACAACTTTTTTAATTCAGATTCAGATTCAGCTCATTCAGATTCAGATTCATTAAATTTTTATCAAACACCCCTATGACTACTTAATAAAACGATATAATTTTATATAAAATTATATTTTTTTTATATAAAATCCAAAAATAAACAAATTAACTTTAAAGGTAAAAGTATGTCGTTTTGCTCAAATTTTTTAAAATAATTTTAGTTGGCTAATACATACTTTAGATTATTTTTTCTCGTATATATAACTTTATATAAAATAATATAATCACCCTACAATCGGCTTGATAGTATCGGTTAAAATAATTCAACCATTCAAAAGATTCAAATTAATATCAAGTCTTTTTCTTTCAATAATTCAAATAACTCCAAAATTAATATCAAGTCTTTTTCTTTTCAATAATTCAAATTTAAATTCTTTTTTTCTTTCATTACATAACTCCAAAATTGATATCATGTCTTTCCCAAATTGCATTCAATCATTCAAAAGATTACTCTCAATCATTTTCAAAGTTGCTCTTAATCTTTCCCAAAATTGTTCTCAATCTTTTCAAAATTTACACAATCTTTCCTAAAATTGTCCTCAATCTTTCCATATACCTGGGAGAAAGGTGAACTGAAATCCATCCATTATGCCTTCGAGAAAAAAAAACGTATTTAATATAAGCCACCATTCTTAAAAATTAATTTTACATAATTTTTTCCCGTAAATAAATGGAAAAACTCTATGTGAACATGAAGATTGGACATGAGTGTTTTATAATTTCACTTATTTATATTTTGACCCCCATAAAACATTCATGTCCAATATTCATGTCCATTGTTGGGTCATGATATTTCTCCTCTTTGGGCCGAGTAAGTTGGGCTCACTTGTTTAATTAATCTATTGGACCATCATTATCAAATCTCGAAAGTTATCGGCCTTAATCACCATATTACTTATTTTAACCCTATAAGACCGGCTTGGTTCATTGACTAACCCATTAGATCATTTAATATCTATTACTTTGACTCAGAATGATAAAAAAGCATGACATTGACTAAGACACCGCCACGCATTAATGTGAATGGGATTATAATGCACGGGCAAGATAAACAGCGATGACCAAAGGTAGTGAGTAGATTGCGGTGTAGGCGGCAGGACCCATCGATCACTCACGGGTATGTGTCGGAAGTAGTGGGTGGCACGATGGCCCGACAAAAGAGAGTATAACCTATCAACTAAGTCTTCACAAATGTGCGTTCTCATACACATTCACATTCATATTCACACATACACACCATCGAGGATTATTATCTCTCTCAATACACTGACATTACATCCTCCATCATAACCTTGTGAACACGTATATCGACTCTCACGCTTTGAAAGCTATCCCCCGACGGTTCCTCTACCGCCAAGCTTGTGGTGTTTATCGTGTTTCTTCGCTAAGGGATCGCGAGCGTCTTACGTGATTGGGACGTTGGAGAAGATCTTGGCGTTAACATTGGTATTTAGAAGGAGGTGAGTTCTAGTGTCATTGAAATTTTCAATCACAATCATTTAATCTACTTCGGAAGATAATGAGGAGTAGAGATGGTACGCCGAATAAGGCGCGATGGCGCTTAACTCGTCACTGCCTCGTGTTTCGGTAAAGGATCGTCTGGGTCCTTCTAAAAGTGCTCACGAGAGCACGGCCTCTAAGCATAATTCAGGAGATCTCCGTCCGAAGATCCATGATGGGGCCAGACGGAGGTTGATTTTCGATGCGAATAAGGAGCGTGATCATGGTCGAGGGCGGGTGGAAGGCTCACCGACCAAGACTCATCGCCGAAGTGGTCAGGAGGACAGAGCTGCCAAGTTGGCGAGGATGGAAAGCGAAGCAGATAAAGCCTTGGAGGTTCTGTTAAAGCAGAGAGAAGATATAGCCAAACAGATGCTTGGTGTATGAGTTTAAGGACGACAAGCATCTAGCCATGTTCAGTTCGAAAGGCGGAGTAAGCATAAGGAGATGCCACGGCGAGAGGGTAAAGAGCCGGAGCATTCTACACATGTGTCTAGGGATCGTTCTCACGATAAGAAGAGATCGAGGAGCAGAACTCCCGTTGCCTCGAAGAAGGCACTGGTGGTCGTTAGTTCTCAGCATCGAGACGACGACAGGCGAAAAAGCAGGTCGAGGGAGATCATGCCAGAAACCAGAAGAAGAGAGCATCAGCGTGAATATTCTCATCACGAGGATAGAATAGTACGCCGAAGTAGATCCGGAAGCCCCACAAGGGCAATGGGATCGGCAGGAGGAGATCGATCCACTCAGAGGCAGAATGTCGTTCAGGAGAAAGAGGTCTCCTCACAGCCCGAAGGTGTTGATTTTTTAGTAAAGGAGTTGAAAGAGCTCCGAAAGCAGTTGGCTGAGGTTCAACAGGTGAAGGACACTCCGGGAAAGAAGGCATCCCCTTTTTCCTCGGATATTCTCAAGGAGAAGGCGGATGTCACCAAGAAGTTGCCTCGTATGGAGAGTTACGATGGGTCCGGGGACCCTTACACTACAAGAAAATCAGGCTATAGCGACGGTCGGCGACCGTCGCTATAGATAAAAAGACCGTCGCTATAGGATATACGACGGTCAAGCCGACCGTCGCTATAGAAGCCGTCAAAAACCTATAATGACGGTCTTTTTTTCTTATAGCGACGGTCGACCGCCGCTAAAACTCCACAAAAACGCGGCCAAGGTTTTTACCGACCGATTGAAAAGTGGATATACCGGGCACGATGACCGTCGCTATATAAGATTCGGTCGTGAGCTATTCATGACGGTCGCGGTAGTCGGTTAGATAGTGAGATTTGGCTATGATCTATCATGATTGGTCGATCGTCGCTATAGGTGAGATTTGGCTATGAAGTTATTGCGACGGTCGTGACCGTCCGCTATAGGTGAGATTTGGTATGATTTATTACGACGGTCGTCGACCGTCGCTATAGGTGAGATTGGTCAGTAATTATCGCGATTGGTCGTACCGCCGCTATATCTTCTTCCCAAATTTTTAAAGAAAATGCTGTTTCTATACAATAATTTTTATTTATTTTTACCTGTTAAGAAACATAACCACATTCAACCATCCAATCTGAATATAACATTTACAACTAAAAGAATAAAACAAATAAAGTCTATTAATGTATAATATCATCTAAATATACATAACCATCCAAAATCTCATTCTTTATGTATCAAAACAATGACATAACCAACAAAGACATTTAATATATTTTTAGTATCACATCTAACAAATTTTCATCAAAAATAGTATTACATATAACAAATTTCAAAGAAAGACGTGATATGTCACAGTCCTCTATAGGATTATTTGATCCGCTAATATCACCATTATCTCCTTCGTATCGATCCTACAAATTAATTATCAAGTGAACTTGTTAATCCATAAAACATAATGATAGCCCCAAAAATTTAAGTATAAGTGAAGTGAGAGAGCAACACCTTTGATTGTTGGATTGAGCATTTGAACTCGATGAATTCTTCATAAATTACATCCATAATTGATAATAGTTCATCCACTTTCCTTGCAGTATCATCTCCTTTTCCCGCACCTTTTCAACTCAAATTTTCAATTCTTGATTCTCACGTTGTACCTCATTATTTGTGTCACGAGGCCCCCAAGTGTTTGTAGTGTCAGCACCAACTCCACCTTGTCAAGTCTACCATGTCGCCTCCCGGTCCAAGAACTTGTGCAAGTATATCATTCCGTCTCGTATTCTTTGCTTTCACCAATTGATTCTGAGTCTTCTTTAACTCAATAATTTTTTCCTGTGAAAATATATAAGGCAAATTATACACAACTTAAATATACAAGGCAAATTTGATAGAATAGTGATAAACTCATGGATAACCAAAATTATAGTATTTGACAGAATGTTCTTGTGCTAACCCAAATTCAATGTTCATGGATAACCCAATTTCAAATTCAATGTTCCAAATCTCACTTTAACTAAGTTTTTATATATCTTTACCGTTAATTATCAACTTTTGTTTTTAGAAATACTTTCAAAAGTAAAGTCTCAATTCAAGAACCTTTCAAATATAGTATGATTGGGCACACTTCAAATCTCCTCTCTCTCCCCTCCCCCCCCCTCCCCCCCCAAAACAAAAAAAAACTTTCCTTCCAATATAAATATGGATGAATTTGAAATGCAGGAAGCTCATTTAGATCGCTTCAATTTGATAAAGTTAGCTATCAAGTCGGTCCATGTATTTATCAAGAATTAAAGAAAGTAGAAGAAAAGGATTGGGAACAAGGAGCGAGTTAAGGGAGGAGGACTTGAAAAATCCCGCCTCCCAGCTTCAATATGCTCTTCCTTCTAAGTGTATGATAAAGGAAGAAGAAGGCATTTTCGAAATCCAAAGAACTCTAATATCAATGCAACATACCAAAACAATAATCTTAGCTATATGAAGTGTTTAACCAACTCACTAGTTACCATAATGCTAAAGCATGCCAAAACTAGCATGGAAAGAGATACTAAACAAAGAGATGACTACTTGGCAATCGAATCGAATCGACTACTTGGTAGAAGAGAATTTCGCACACAAAGATTTTCAAAGATTAGGTTTCTTCTTCACATGCAATTTTCAATGTCATTGTAAAACATATCAACGCTTTCTACAAAATTTTGGTTATCCATGAGTTTATCACTATTCTTTAATTATACAATCTAATTCAATTCCTACCGTAATGTTTAAATCCTAGCAATAGCTTTATATAGAGGTTCTTTATAGTATTTGACGTAATGTTCTTGTGCTAGGTAGGTGACAATAGATAATTGACCATGCATGCGATTAACACATGCCAAACTAAACAAATTTTAAAAGAAGATTTATAGAGAGAGCCTATATAATCTATTGTTATCCAATCGCCATGATCTTTTGGATATCAAGACTTGGGAATTTATTTAGTGATTAAAACGACTTGTGATTGATGCACCTCATTATCGACTTGTGATTTACACATCGATTGTAATCTTTGTTGAACCACTAGGGCTTAGTATTATTGTACCTAAACATGCTTGGGCTTGATGGTTGGTCGATTCGGATGCATGATTTGGGTATCCGAGTCCCAGCTTTATGTGAATTCAATTGGTGGGTAGATTATATTATGCTCCTACAAAAAGCAATAGATCGAGCTTGCAAGATTTTAAAATATAATGGCTATGTGGAGAGTGAATATTTTATTATTCAAGATTTTCAAGGCTTGTGATTTTGAGTAGGAAGCTTCGAGTGTACTAAGTTGTAGTAACAATTTAAATTACCGTGGATTTTAAAATACTATTATTATTAAAAAAACTTGAATTTGGTAATAGATTCCAAATTCGAGGAACCAAATTCTTAAGTCATTGTTTAGTGTTTCAAGTTGTTATTATGCTACCAAATAGTCTTTTCGTGCGCCTCACAATCCTCTTGTTCCTATTTTTTATATGATTGTCTCCTAATTGCGTAATCCGAACTCAAAATCGATACAATCGACATACTGAGCGCCGTTAACTATTAAATTTAGGTTATATGTCGCTTGATTTCATATACTCCAGCTATAACCTAGCTAGCTAGCTAGTCGTCCTTTTAAAAGCTTATGTATGGAATACAAGTATTTCTACTCCAAATAAATTATACTTCTTAACTTCTTATATTTAATTAAGTTAAAAAACTCACACACACATACAGGATAAAGAGTTAAAAAACCCATTGTTTGAGGATTGATAAATACGTTACCACATTCGAGGATGCTCCCAGAAAATTGAAAGTTATCACTTGAGTGTGGACCCAGATATACATATCTGCCGATCAATCTCTTTTTATTTATTTGGTACTACAAATAAAACAAAAAATAGTTCATAATTAATAATAATACTCTATTTATAAAAGTCTAATACATGATTAACGATAAAAAATATTGAAATAACATCAAATATTACCAATTCACGCTTCTTTTTTTTGAATTGATTTAGTGCCCAATGTATGACCTACCAACAATTTTTTCCGATTTTAATTTTTTTTGCTATATCCTCGCATTGTATGTATTTATAAATTAATAATAATATATAACAATAAGTAAGAATTGATAATACATAAATTAGAATAAACACAACTCATATGACCATAGCCAAAGGCTCGAATGGCTCATGGATTATTATGATTTCACCGATGTTTGCCAAGTGCCACGCATTGTTACGACATCGACGAAAGATGCGAGGCGTTGGATGGGGACTTTGCTGTCGATTCAATTTCCTCTTGACCGAAGCTTTGATAAGTTCCATGCCCGCTTTGGGAGCAACCAAGGAGAGGAAGCCCACTTGGCTCATTAAGACAGTCCAGTGAGCCACCAACGAGTCCTTGGGTCAATATATGAAGAGGTTCGAGAAGCGGTTGGTCGTGTCTGACCTCAATGATTTCCGTGTCGTAGGTTTGTTTCGTAATGGGCTAGATCTCGTAAAGTCCGAGAAATTGGTGAAGAAATTGATGTTCAACCATCCAAGAGCTCGGCGAAGCTTTTGACAAAGCGAAAGATATATTGTTGTAGAGGAGGCTATGAATAGCACAAACGTCCCTTCTTCGGACCAAGAAAAGATGCAGATGACCCTAAGATGAGGGCGATCGAGAGAAAGGGGAGGATATAATGATCGGCGGAGGGCGCTTCAAGAAGTTCAATAACTCATGGCGACAGAGGAGGTAGTCGACCACCAAGCGTCCGCTTCGGCGGTGAATAAGGTTTACACCAAGTTTGAACACGGATAGGTCGATGATCTTGGACCGATCGTGAACCACCATTCTATGAGCCGCCGTGACCACATCAAGCCGTAAGGTGGCAATACCCGAAAATATTGTGGCTATCATCAAGTCGGGTCACGATACTAATGAATGTTGCAATTTGAAAGATTTCGTAGAGAGGAAGATTCAAAATGGTTTCACCGGTTCAAGACGTGGGTCGGGAGGGACCAACAAGGTCAAGAAAATCTCGATCGTCTTCGTTCGCATTATTCGAACGGTCCTACCCACTCAAAGTATTCCAGCATCACCGCCAAGCGCACGCTATTGATGTAATAACCGGCGAACAAAGAGAAAAAGTTGGTAGGGAAGAAGATGAGAGGATACCGGATTCGGCCATGTCCGTGGGCGGGTGCTCCTCAAGGCCAATGCACCTTTTCGTGGACCTGTATTTCTTTCACCGATGCGTATTATCCTTCGAGCCTATCGAGCCGCATGAGGGCGCGCTGTGATCACAAAAGCAGTGGGTTCATGAGATGTGAAACGCATGATGATGAACAACGGATCTTCAGAGACATCTTATATGCCCATGCTTATCGGAGGATGCATCTTGATGGGCGGAAGATGGAGGTCGGACAGAGGCTCCTTTATATGGCTTTTAGCGACGATCCCATTCAAAGTTACAGTGCACTATCGAGCTCCCAAAAGATCTTCTGCATAGCTCTCTACAGGTAGAAATAATGTATAAATTTTATGTTGTGCATGTAGATTCTGGCCATAACGCCATATTGGGAAGGCCTACACCGACACTCTCAGCGACTTCCATCCCTCACTTCAAAATCAAGTTCCTACTACACACGGAGTCGGAGGAGATGGCGGGGACTTAGATCTAGCCCGAATGATGTTATAGAAATGCGGTTATTTCTTCCCGAGTGGGGGGTCAAAACGTAAACAAACCATGGCAATTGAGATCGAGCCCTTCACCGAAAAGCACTTCGGAGCCATTGGTAATTCCCCGCAGGAGAAACGGAAGAGATATAGCTAGTCCTTGAAAGCCGTAGAAGACAAGAAAGATTGGTTTGGGTCCGCTGAACCTCTTCTGGACAAACCTCATGGAGCTTCCTTCACGCTATGCGGACATTTTTGCATAGGAACCACAGATATACGCCCGGAAATCACCAAAAAATAAATGAAAGCACGCACTAGATGTAGATCCTTCAAGAAGCCGATTAAGCGAGTAAAAGGCGGATTTTTTCACCGTGAGCTGACGAAGATCATTGATGAGGAGATTGCAAAGTCATAGGCTACCGACTTCATCTATGAAATTGATTACCCGGAGTGGATGGCGAATGTGGTGTTGGTGCGTAGTGGAGAATAGAAAATGGCGAGTTTGCATCGACTACACCGATCTGAATAAAGCTTGTTCGAAAGACTTTTATCCTTTGCCCCATATCGACCAAATTTCATCGATGCCACTTTCTGTATGCATTACTAAGCTTTATGGATGCTTTTTCAGGTTATCACCAAATATCCATGTGCAAGAAGGATGTCCCGAAGACAACATTCATTACACACCGTTCGGTGTACGCCTACAAGAAGATGACCTTTGGCATTATAAATGTTGGAGCCACTTACCAGAGAATGATGAACTTCGTCTTCAACAGGCAACTAGGGAGAAACATGGAGGTCTATGTAGATGACATGATCGTGAAGAGCATGCAGGTTCAGAAACATTTGGACGATCTGGAGGAGTGCTTCCAGACTGTCCGTCATCATCAGCTGAGGCTCAATTCGGCCAAATGCACCTTCGGGCTCGGTGCAGGGAAGTTTCTGGGATATCTGGTCAGTCAGAGGGGCATTGAAGCCAATCTGGAGAAGATCCAGGTCATTCTTGACATGAAGACTCCTCAGTCGTTCAAAGACGTCCAACGTCTGACTGGCAGGATTGCAGCTCTGAGGAGGTTTATGTCGAAGTCTGCGGAGAGGTGCCTTCCTTTCTTTGATACACTAAAAGGACCGAAGAATGCAAAGACGTTCCAGTGGACTGCCGAATGCGAAGACGCCTTTCAGGGCATAAAGACATATCTATCTTCGGCTCCTTTATTGATGAAGTTTGTCCCAGTAGAGACCTTATATTTATACTTTGCAGTAAGTTCGTTGGCGATTGGAGCAATCTTGGTTCGGAGGTCGTTAGGGAAGCAAAGATCCGGCCTATTATGTCACCACGCCCCACGAGATGCTAAAACCAGGTACCCGAACATTGAAAAGTTTTCTTTTGCTTTGATAAATGCTAGTAGAAAGCTTCGGCAATATTTTCAAGGTCGGCTCTCGGTGGTTTACGGATCGACCCATCAAGAAGGTGATGAGCAAGCCGAGAGGTTTTGGGGAGACTAGCGGCATGGACTATGGAGTTGTCCCAATTTTTCATTGAGTATCATCCCCAACCGCTATCAAAGGTCGCCTCGGCCGATTTTATGGTGGAGTGCTCGTTCACCGGGCGATCTTTGAATCGCCAGAAGTTGAGACGTCTGATCGAGCCATTGCGGTTCTTCAAGAGGGATGAATCGCATGGACGCCGACGCAGATGGATCCTTTACAAAGGATCGATAGTGGGGCGGGTATTATCTTGACGAGTCCGAGGGGATTCAAAGTGCAAGCCATCATCGATTCGGGTTTAAAGCGACGAACAACGGTTTTGTATATGAAGCGGTGTTGGCGGTGTTCGATTAGCAAAGAGTCTAGAGGTCCAGAAGCTGATCATTTACAGTGACTCTCAGTTGGTCGTCAAACAACTGTCGGGAGATTATGAAGCTCGTGGGACCAGGATGATCAAGTATCCGCGTAATTAAAAGACCGACTTTCAAGATTTTTTGTTTCTTATGAGTTTCTAGGCATAGAGCGTAATGATAACTCCATTGCCGATGCCCTGTCGAAGCTCGCCACCATAGATGCAGATGTTTTCAATGGATCGGTTTATTTGGAAGTTTTGCGCAAAGAAATAGAGTGTTCAAAGATAAAGCGGTGATGTGTATTGAGCGATTTAATTATTTGGATGACTCCACACATCGAATATTTGGCGAGATGGCGTCCTTCCTTCTGATCGATGTTGTGCAAAGAAGATCAAGTACAAGAGTGCCAACTTTGTTCTTATTGATGGGGATCTTTATCGAAGGGCATTTTCGTCACCATTATTGAAGTGTCTGGTTCCGTCTGAAGCTGAGTATGCCCTTCGGGAAGTTCATGAAGGCATTTGCGGTGATCATATGGGTCGCTAAGTCATTAGTATACAAAGTTCTTCTAGAAGGGTACTACTAGCCAACGATCTTCAAGAAAGCTACCGAGTATGTAAAGAAGTGTGAGAAGTGTCACCAACAAATTCGATCCCACATCGACCACTGTAAGAGCTATACTACGATTCTATCTCCTATACCCTTTGATGTCCGGGGGTTGATATCTCGGGTCCATTCTTGAAAGCTAAGGGATAGGTCACTTCGTAATAGTTCTTATTGATTACATGACCAAGTGGGTAGAGGCGAAGCCACTTTGGTTGATAATGAGCGAGAATGTTTGAAGTTCATGAAAGAGTCTCGTAATATTTAGCTTCTAATTCCCAAAGTGGTGATATCGAATAATGACGCCAGATTCGTGGGATCAAAATTTGAAGGATTTTTTGACGAGCTGGGGTTCAAAGACAAGAAGACTTGGTGGCTCATCCACGGTCGAATGGGCAAGTCGAGGTGACCAACAGGACGACTGGCTTTGAATGGGATCAAGCGCAGATCGGATGAAGCTAAAGGAAGATGGCCGAAGAACGCTTTCAACAGGATGTGGGCTTACTACCGGACTACACCGAGGACCACCACAGGGATTCACCCTTCGATTGGCCTATGGTAATCGATGCCTTAGTCCCAAATAAATCGGATCTCCAAGTCTTGGTTCACCAATTCAAAGAGATCTACAATGACAAAAGGATCAAGACCAACTTGGATCTCGCTAGAAGAAGTCGAGAGGGTAGCTTTGCTCAAATTGGTCGCTTATCAACGAAGAGTAGCTAGCATTACAACAAAGGGTCAAACTTCGCAGATTCAAGTAGGAGACTTCGTCCTCAAAGAAGCCAAAACATCTACGCCTCAAACACACGGAAAGTTAATGCCAAACTGGGAAGGGTCGTATGAGGTGATCGAAGTACCAAAGCCAGGGACTTATCGTTTAAAAGCATTAGATGGATCCGAGATCAAGAACACTTGGCATGTAGGCAGGCTTCGAAAATATTTCCAGTAGATATCGAGTCAGTTTACCAAGAAGTCTGTACATGATTGTTCACCATCTATAAAAGTTCACTTTTTTCACAACTGATCCTCTTCTTATTTGTCCTAAGTTCACAATGGTGTAAGGAGGTATGGTTGGACTCGCTGGCCATTCGATGGTAGCCCATTTATTTGTTGCCCAAATGGTAGACAAATCCTATGTTCCTTTATATTGCTTTTACCGAGGGCGGTAAAAGCAATAGTTCACCAAGTAAGTAAGGAGGATCGGGGTGGACTCGTGACCATTCGATGGTAGCCTTTTCACAGAGTGTTCCTATGAATTTGTTATACCTGCGTGGTAGACAAATTCCGTGATCCTCTTAATTTTGATTTACTGCGAGTGGTAAACAAAATGCACCGGAGTAAGGAGGTATGGTCGACTTCTTGGTCATTCGATGGCGACCTTTTATTGTTAGGAGTGTTCCTATGAATTTGTGACCCGAAAGGTGTGGTAGACAAATTTATTGATCCTCAGTATCTTGATCCTTATATCTTGGTCCTTATATAATTGTTTCACCCCGAGTGGTAAACAAATGTCCTTTATACTTGTTTCACCCCGAGTGGTAAGCAAGATCTTAATGGTGCAAAGAGGATCACCAATTCATTTGACACATGACCCATCTCACACTTCTAAACGATAAGTATACATTATTTTATTTTGTTCAAGTGTTGAGTTTAGTTCATTCAATTCAGTTCATTAAATTTTATCCATTAAATTCAGTTCACTTTATTTTATTCTTAACTGTCATATGCCTTAACTAGTTCACAATCTAAGCTCGGTTCATTCAAGACTATTGGTACTGAATTATTGACAAGAAACGAAAAGCATCATGCAGAAGTCATGACATAGAAAGCTGAAATTTGAACCATTCGATCTATTCATTCATATTGACAAACACATTGTGCAAAAACATAAATTCTAACATAATTTCATAACAGTAAAAGTCCTGATAAAAGTTTTTAAAACAAAATCCTTAAACAATTTCCAAAATAAACAGAAATTTTCACAAATATTCTTAAATAAAACTTAGGAAAAACAAGAGCATTCACTTCAGGCATCATCCTCGCCATCCAAGAGTCGAAAAGGATGGATCCACGTTAGCTGTAATCAATTTCTCCTTGCCACGACTCCGGTAGAGCTCATAGCTTCGAATATATCTTTATAATCTCTCCATTGATCTCATCCGAGTTCCGATACTCTTCACATATCTCATTTGCGAAGGTCATTTGGTTAGGAGGCCCAAGGTCCCAAGAGCCTTGAGTTCTCGGATTTCTTCTTCTAGCTTCGACGCTTATTCCGGATGATGACGAGTTTCTCGCTAGCTCTAGCTTCGGATCGCTTTTAGTCAAGATCTTAGCATCAACCTTTAGCTCTTTGATCTTCTCCATCCTTATTTCGCTCCTCCGAACCAAGTCAACATTCATCTTGACGATCTCCTCATATCAGGCTTTAGTTGACTTCAGCTTCTTCATTGGATGTCTTCACATCTCCTTTGGCTTGGGCCAACTCTTTCCGAAGACCCTCATTCGTGTGAAGAACGCTCTCACGTTGAGTCCTTTCCAGAGCCAGAGCAGACTTCAGGATGACATTCTCCTTCCTCATTGCCTCTTCTTCGGATTCAGCTTCGATAGACCTTGGACGCAGACGTCCGAACACGGCGATTCGCTTCTGCGTATCGATGTTATTCGATCCGTTTCAGATGTATAAGTATGAAGATAAATACGGAAATAAAGGAGAGAACCATTTACCTTCGCCAGGTAGTTCATGCCTTCGCTAAGCAAATCCCCGTTCGAACTGTTCCCGAATCGATGGTCATCGGTTTCATGGACGAAGGCGTCAAACAGTTGAAAAGGAAAGTTGACATTAAATCGAGGCCACATGGTTGGAGAGGCCATAGCGTCATGCTGAAATTCGAGAGGTCGAATGGCCTTGGAGGAGAAGGCATGGATTGATTGTGAATTGGCGAGGGATCCACATGTATATTTGCCGGAGAGGGAGATCGAACAGGATTAGGTTCATGGATTGGTGAGGGAGCCGAGGATAAACCTGGATGGCTATCTGATGGATGTTTCCTTTTTCGAAATAAGATGGGGACAGATCCGACCAGTTCATCATCAGGCACTTGAATTTTAGTTGGGACTATTGGGGGAATGTCAGCCGAAGACGATGGAACTCGGAGCTCATCGGTAGTCAAAGGGGTAATCTTTGTCCTTATCTTCTTAGCATGGAGAACCTTCGCCCGATCATGGAGATGTATATCAAGCAGGCTTCTCTTAATCGGGACAGATTTGGAAGGTGCAGAGCTAGCGTTGGATGAGGGGTTGCTTGTGGAATTGCTTCAGGAATTATTTTCGGATCACTTTCAAGATTTGTTTCCGGCTGGGTGGATTTGGATTTCTTGGCGGCTCTCTTCCTTCGCCGAGGTCTGAGAGATTCTTCAGGAACGATGGGTTCATCGGTTTAGGGTTCGCTGCTTAAGAGAGACATTGGGTGGATCGGTGATTTAGAGGATTAGCTCGGGAGATTCTTCACGGAGGCTCTTCACTCGCATCCGTAATCTTCCCTACCAAAAAGTCTTCCAATTCTTTTACTTCCGAAGAAGTTGGTTTGATCAGAGACACTGCAAATAACCATGTATCAGAACCCATATCACTTAAATATCTCAAAAAACTGTGTTACAAAGTTGTTCGAAACTTACATTTATGGTCATATAGCCAGGCTTGCTTAGTCAGAAGTGTAAAACTCAATTCCTTCGGAGGAATCTTCTTCAAAAAATCTGCCATTTCCTTCACACGCACTTCGGGGATATCTCCAAAGTCAGCAGAGATCCGATCAGAGATAGTCCAATCAGGAAGAGAAGAGATTTCGGGTCCTGTAACAAAAAACCATTTTTCGTGCCATCCCTTGTTGCTTGAAGGGGTATCCATCAGGGGTCTCTTCTCAAATCTGGTGTTGGGTCATGGAGACTGTTTGCTCAACATTTTAAAATCTCGTTCTCGGGACCTACCAACGGAGAAGAGGGTGAAGAAGATGTCGACAGAGGGAGGAATCCCTAATTCGTGGCAGAAAATAATGAATGCCAGAATGTGGATGTAGGAATTAAGCACCAACTGGCGTAAAAACCACTCCTATGAATCCTGGGAGGGTAACGACGGAGGCATGGAGGGTGATTTAATCCCTTTTCAAGAAAAGTAATCGGCATAATGACCCAACCATCCTGGCCGATGGTACACGCGTTCTTCGAGAGCGAGAGCCCTTATAAGCGTATATATTCTAATCGATAAGTGAGTCCGGAGGATACGTATCTCAAATTCCGTGAATAACGATGGAGGGGTATTGGCATGAGGAAACTGCTCCCCATCCTCAAAAAGTCGGAAGGAGGCGGAGAGAAGGATCGGGGATTCTTCTTCCCACGGTTCTTTGTGGATTGGGGATTGAACTCGAACCCTCTTGGTTGTGGTTTGGATTGGGGAAACGCAACGGCAAACAGGAGTCACGCGAAGGGAGAATTTTGGTTAGAGTTCACAAATCACCATTGTTGAGATTTCATAAAATGAGAGAAGGAAGTTCGTGAAGGAGAAGAAAGCTCAAAGGTTCAAAGTTCAAATTGGCGGGATAAAACCGTCAAGATTGGTAAAGTTTATCTTTTATAATTGACGGTTACCACGAAGTCTGAAAGCGGCACATTAAATGTTAGTAATGATGAGAATTGAATGGGAAGCGTTCGGATCAATTCTTAGACATTTTATCGATTGGGCTTCTCGGTTGATTTTAGCTTTTAGGCCGCCTTGTTCAATTTCAATCCTTTATTGACTGGGCCTTTTACTCGGACATTCACCATTCTGTCTCATCTATGGACCAAATTGGGTATGTCTCAATTACTTCCTCATTATGGGCCTTTAGTAAATTCTAATATCATGGATCATTTATAGTTTTCTATTAAACATTCTGCTCAATAAAAACTAGGGCAATGTTGGGTCATGATATTTCTCCTCTTTTGGCCAAGTAAGTTGGGCTCACTTGTTTAATTAATCTATTGGGCCATCATTATTGAACCTTGAAAGTCACCGGCCTAGTCACCATATTACTTATTTAACCCTATAAGACCGGCCTGTTCATTAGACTAACCCATTAGATCATTTAATATCTATTACTTTGACTTGTAATGATGAAAAAGCATGACAACTGACTAAGACACTGCACATGCATTAATGTGGATGGGATTATAGCCACGTGGCCAAGATAAAATGATGACCAAAGGTAGTGAGTAGGATCATGTGGCAAAGCAGCAGGACCCATCAAATCACGGCTATGTCGAGTAGTGGGTGGCACTAAGAACCCAAGAAGAGAGTATAACCTATCAACTAAGTCTTCACAAACAATGACGCTCATACACATTCACATTCATATTCACACATACACACCAATCGAGGATTATTATCTCTCAATACACTTGACATTACATCCTCCATTTTTATCCTCAGAACACGTATATCGACTCTCACGCTCGAAGCTATCCCCTGGCCGGTCCTACCGCCGAGCTTATGGTGTTTATCATGTTTATCAGGCGGATCGTATGGCGTCTTACGTGATTGGGACGTTGGAGAAGATCTTGGCGTTAACATCCATATAGAAGAGCTCAAATAAACGTAGGTAGTTGTATATACTCGTTTTATTAAGTACTGCTCCCTCCGTCCCTTAATATATGACATTTTAGAATTCCAAGTAAGTATTATTTGCTTAGTTTTCAATATTACCCCAAGTATTAAATATAACTTTGGGTCCCTCACTATTTTTTGCCCAATAAATAACAATATCTTTTTTCAATACAAGGGCGATATAAACATTTGATATTATATTTAATGCTATATAATCATTTCATTAATACTTGTGCAAAACTCTACAAAGTCTTTTCAATTCTAATCTCGATCACAGCAATCATCCCCTCTTTTGGATACATGATAAAAAGGAATAAAATTTAAATTGGGCCATAATCATAATGGAGGGAGGGAGGGACGGCCTAATCTATCAAATGCCAGCTTTGATTGGAAATGTAATTTTAGAATGTTTCTTTCTTTCAAAGTATTATAAGGAGCATGTACAAAAACGGAGGAGGCAACAGCTCAGCAATACACGTTCTTCGGTCTTACTCAAATCTCGCATTGAACTAGTATTACGAACTATGTATCTATCTATCAATTCAGTAAACTCAGACAGACAGATCTACAACACTTTCTACACTTGAATATAATTTCCAATTTCCAATTTCTCTCTCCTTGTGTATGTTTAGACAACTTGTAAATTGATTTTTGCCTAATCCCAGTATTTTGTTCTTTCCATTTAAACTGCAATTCCAGAAATATGGTTTACTGTAAATAACTACATTGTTATTGAATTATTCTCTCCATTCCTCAAAGGTACCCTGAAAAATTTATATAGGTTGCTTAAATGGTATATGTGTTAATGTTTGTATGAGTTTTGTTCTGAAATCTGTTTGGACTTTATGATTCCTGTTCCTGTATTTAATTTGCGTTTAATTCTTATAATTTCATGATCATTTCAAAAGGGTTTCTGCGTTCTTTCCAAATCTTTCAGTCCATTAATCAATACACATATATATGAGTCTGTGCATATTTACATTCATAAATACATACATTTATTGACATTGATTTATTGCAAATTTCCTGAAATGAATTCTTCTTCTCTAGCTTTCATTGAATAAGTTTGATTTGTCAAAAATGCATTTGAAATTCTGTGTGTATGTGTTAATGGTCCGAACTGGTGGTTTAAACAGTACAACCAGCAATTGGAAGTAATTTGCCAGATCAAGGAGCTCAATATATTGAAGGAGAATGAGAGGATCTGCACTTGTAGCCATTGCTGCAGCAATTGGCAACTTGTTGCAAGGATGGGACAATGCAACCATAGCTGGTATATATGTCAATATTCAGGCTAATGTTTTCAGATATTTATGTTGTATTTTTTTTGAATTTCAGTTTCACTATATATGAACTCCGGAAATCATGTCAGCCACACATGTTGAATATCAGTCATGCTCTATATCAACTCTTTGGAAACTCATTTGAGACTCCTAGCTTTATTCTTAAGTCACTAATAGGCCTTTTTGTGCTTTAACATATCAATTTCAGATTTTTGGTCTAATTATATAGTGAGATCTACATTTCACTTTCTTGTTGTTTGAATATTGTTTTCTTTTAATTTTTATCTTGTGCTTTCAACCCATAATGTGATAAATATCAATTTTCATGGCTACAAGATAATTATCCGATGATCTGTTGCAGGGGCTGTTCTTTACATTAAAAAGGAATTCAATTTGGAAACCCAACCAACTCTAGAAGGGCTAATTGTAGCAATGTCACTAATTGGAGCAACCATTATTACAACATTCTCGGGACCGGTATCAGATTACCTTGGTCGGCGTCCCATGCTTATAATCTCATCTGTTTTGTATTTTCTTGGTGGTTTAGTGATGTTTTGGTCTCCCAATGTTTATGTTCTGCTTATGGCAAGGCTACTGGATGGATTTGGAATTGGTCTTGCAGTTACTCTTGTCCCTGTCTATATATCTGAGACAGCCCCATCAGAGATAAGGGGTCTGTTAAATACTCTTCCACAATTCACTGGGTGTGTTGGAATGTTTTTTTCATACTGCATGGTCTTTGGAATGTCATTGATGGACTCTCCTAGCTGGAGGTTGATGCTTGGGGTTCTCTCCATTCCTTCCGTTGTTTATTTTATATTGGCAGTGTACTTTCTGCCTGAATCTCCAAGGTGGCTTGTGAGTAAAGGGCGGATGGAAGAGGCTAAACAGGTTTTACAGATGTTACGTGGCAGAGAAGATGTCTCAGGTTTGTTAATATGTTAATGTGCTGAGAATGTTATCAACTATTTCTACAGTATTGTTCTCCGACTACTTTCCACGGACACAGTTATGTTGTTAACCACTCACTGGATCCTCAATCAAATTCTGTGACAATATTCTTCTGAATAATTTCCTGTATTTAAAATTAACTTGGTGGAATTATTTAAAACGAAGGGAAGGTAAGCTGCTTGTTGATCCACCGGAGTTGCTTTCTGTTTGACAGTACAATTGGAATAAGATTGTGTAATTCTGTGTGTATCTTATGTGGCTGAATACAAATTCATAGTTCAGTTATTCTTTCCACAACAATCCAAAGCTTCTCAAGTTCTCTATTGGGTGTTTTCTCCAACAGTGCCACTATTGCTCTTTATGAGAAATTTTTTCTAGCTAGATGACAAATTAACTTAAAGGCTGATCCATCCGAGTTTTTTATTAGCTTCTGACCAAAAAACTTTTCCATCTTCCTCTCTGTTCCTGTAGTTTCCTACTTTAAGGACATCTGGACATACTTCAACGCTTGTGCAATTGAGAATCATTTGTATTGCTTTTTATAAGAATCACATCTCAGTATAATGCACTATGATGTAATATTCATTTGATTTACTGCAAAATGATCCCCACTAATGTATATCTTTACATTTTCTAATCCTAAAACATGCACAACCTATCTCAAACTCATTGGTAACTGGTAGTGATAAGTGACTCCTTAGAGATCAAAAGTCAGTAGTTATGGTTGTCGTCATCCTAGTAAATAACTGAACTTATTTTGGGGCTCTGTGTTTAAAGGTGAAATGGCTTTACTAGTTGAAGGCCTTGGAAGTGGAGGTGAAACAACTATAGAGGAGTACATAATTGGGCCGGATCACGAGCTCACAAACAACCAGGATCATGCTGTAGAGAAAGATCAAATCAAGTTATATGGGGCTGAAGAGGGCCAGTCATGGATTGCTAAACCCGTCAGAGGCCAGAGTACACTTGGTATGGTCTCTCGTACTGGGAGCATGGCAACCCAGAGCATGTCTCTTATGGATCCTATGGTCACTCTCTTTGGTAGTGTTCATGAGAAGCTTCCAGAGATGGGAAGCATGCGAAGTATGCTTTTTTCAATGACTGGCAGCATGTTTAACGCGGCAGAACATCATGTTAATGAACAATGGGATGAGGAAAGCCTTCGAAAGGATGGTGACCACCGCATCTCTGATGCTTCTGACACAGAATCTGATGATAACATACAGAGCCCATTGCTGTCTCGTCAAGCAACTAATGCCGAAAAGGATGTAGGTCTTACCTCCAAAAGCAGCTTAGATAATATACGACGTCATAGCAGCCTCTTCCAAGGAAATGCTGGTGAAGCAGTCAGTGGTGTGGGTATTGGTGGCGGCTGGCAGCTAGCATATAAATGGTCAGGGAAGAAAAGTGAAGATGGGAAAAAGGGGGAACTTAAAAGGATTTATTTACACCAGGAGAACACCCCAGGATCTCGGCGCGGTTCTGTCTTATCATTTTCTGGTGGTTATGTTCCTGCAGAAGGAGATTTAGTTCATGCATCTGCTCTTGTGAGTCGATCTGTTCTTCGTTTAGACACTGTTCCTGGTCAGCACCCAGTGGGAGCTGCAATGGCTCAAGCCCCAAAATCTACTGGGGGAAGGCCAAGTTGGGGTGACCTTCTTGAACCAGGCGTGAAGCATGCATTGATTGTCGGAGTAGGCATTCAAATACTTCAGCAGGTATGGTGATAGTTCCTCTGCATTTCCCCATTGAATGTTAAACTTTAAGTGTAATATGGTAATAGTTCCTCTGCATTTCCCCATTGAATGTTAAACTTTAAGTTTTATATGGTAACATTCAGCTCAAATATTTCCATAAGTTAATCTTGCAACGTGCATTTGTTCCTATTTCAAGGAAAACTTGCCATCCTGATAATATAGAGATATTTTTTTTTGAAAATCATGTGCCTGACTTGATTATTTTGAGACTGTTTTCCTTTTTGGTAAGTAATCACATGGAGGATTGTGTAGACTAACTTAATAATTATTTTCATTGCCAACTAGATTCGAATATTTCTTAGGTACTCACTTTGGACATCAAATGACCAATTATGAGAAAGTTATTTTCTTAATTAAAATAAATTCTCTTCACGACTGTAACTCAAGGCAGCTTCAAAGCATCCATCATGTGCAACATTAGGAGGGTTTGGTCAATTTAATTTTCTTTTTATTGTTTTTGTTATTTTCATTTTTCATCTTGCAACTTATGCTTGTAATATTCCTTTCTTATTCATATTATTTTAAAATTTGTTTCAAGCTCCCTTTACAATTATACATGTAAAGAGTGAACACTACAGAAATTTATATTATTCAACATCATCCGCAGACAACCTCCTAATCTAACTTAATTTGCATTTAGACAGGCACGGAAACTTACATTACGTTTGAAGTATGCTGTTGATATTTCAGTCTACTTTTGTTTATGGGTTAGGGTTGACCTTTGGCCTGACCTAAAAAGAATTAGTCACAGTCTGTTTTGCATCCCAGTCTTTATGGTTTTATTCTCAATAATTACAAGTGTTGATCAGACTTCAGGATTTGTGTTCATTTCACTATCTTAAATGTATGATTCTTATGGTAGTGATCTTCTGTGCACAGTTTTCTGGTATCAATGGGGTTATGTACTATACACCTCAGATTCTTAATCAAGCAGGTGTGGGAGTTCTTTTATCAAACATGGGCATTAGTTCAGATTCTGCATCATTCCTTATAAGTGGCCTCACAACTTTGTTGATGATTCCGAGCATTTGTGTTGCCATGAGACTGATGGATATTGCAGGAAGAAGGTAATTTTCTTCTTTGCTGAATAAGCCTGGACTATGTAGAAGTTCTCATGTTTACTAACTAAAAGATTTGGTTGCCAAATCTTGATGTCTGGCCTATCAATATATTTGTGCTTTCAGTTCTTCCTTTTCTATCTCTGTGCTCTGCGTCTTCGGTCTTCCTATTGTCTTAGCATAATTGGATTTCCAATCTCTAAATACAAATGCTTTAGTTAATGATCTGCATGTTCAGATTCAGGAATTTATTCAAGATTTGTTTGTTAAATATTTGTTTCTTCCTCGAAACTAGAAATTTAGTTGATATTCTGTCTATACGTTTATTGGGATGTTAATGTACTTGATCTGGGTGAATTGGTAAAATTTTGAAGAGTACACAGTAGTCATTGAATTGAATTTTGATATGTTGGTGCTTTATTTAATGGGTGACGGTTTAGTGCTGCAAGAAGGAAACTCTATAAAAGCAACACCAAGAAACTAAACTTTAGATATTGAAATTAATAGAATTTTACATCTTTGAATTTGAATGAAGAAATTTCATTTGTTGATAAGTTATTTTTCTCAATCTTTTTAGTTTTTACATCAAAATTTGCAGATAAACAGGTTCGATATGTTGAGGCTATCACTACTCTGAACCCAATGTTCCAACTTTTGGTACACTTTGTTAATGGATAATATACTACTATACTAGTCGTAACTTTTTGACAGATGTAGCCGAAATGGTTCAAGATTTAGTTAGTCTAATGTTGGTCAAATGTTCTCCAAAGCTGGAAATGTTCAAAACATTGAAGCATGCATGTTAATCATCACTAAGAATAAGTTATTGGTAAATTTATTGTCTCAATTGTGTTATTTCATCTCCAGGATGCTGCTGCTGGGTACACTGCCCGTCCTACTAGCCTCGCTCGTCATCCTAGTACTTGGAAACATTATTTCCATGGGCTCTGTCTTCCATGCCATAATCTCAACTGTTTGCGTTGTCATCTACTTTTGCTGCTTTGTCATGGGCTTCGGGCCAATCCCTAATATTCTTTGCTCAGAAATCTTTCCAACACGTGTTCGTGGTCTTTGCATTGCTATAACTGCTCTCACATTTTGGTTTGGGGACATTATAGTCACGTACTCACTTCCAGTTATGCTCACCTCCATTGGACTTGCTGGTGTTTTTGGCTTCTATGCTGTTGTATGCGCAATATCATGGGTGTTTGTGTACTTGAAAGTTCCTGAAACAAAGGGCATGCCCCTTGAAATCATTACAGAGTTCTTTGCTGTTGGCGCGAAGCAATCTGCCATGGCTGCCGAGACAAATTGACATGATGCAGAAGCTTGGTGCAATATGAAGCGAGAGAATACTGGCACCAACTATTTTTCTAGAAGCGGAGGTGCTCAGAGCTATATATGCATAAGAGATGGTGATTAATCTGGGAAGGAAGAAGAATAATCATAAACCAGATTGGGATCAGAGTGGTGCTTGATTTATCAGCTGTGTCATCTTTTCCATATTTATTTATACATTTATGTAGCGGGTTGGTTCTTTGCCTTGTCACTGTGGATAATTTCTTCATTATTCTAATAGATGTTAGTTCATTTAATTTTTGATTAAGGTAAGGTACCCATTTTTCTCATTCCAAGTTCATTTAATCAACGGCTTACAGTTTGCTTATCGGTGGCTTCTGCGATGTCGTAATTGCTTAGTTTGTTGGTATTGAAAGCATTAGGCTGTTAAATGCTTCTGGGTAAAGATTATGAAAATTGAAAATCAGTTGATCAACTAATGCTTTGATTCAAGTTTGTTTTAGAGATCAAATTGAAGATTGTTTAGGAGGTTGACTGAGCTTTGCTCCTCACTAAACTAAGCTAAGCTAGTTGACCATACTAATTTGGTTAATTTAAGCTTCATCACATCTTTCTTTCTTTCAAACTTCACTTTTTAAACAATAAATAAGGAGGTAAAGGTGTTTGACTACAAAAAAATGCGACTTTTTTATTATTCAGTCGGCTTGATTTTGTGGATCCAGCCTTCCTTGTTGATCTGAAAATGACGCTGCTAAAGATAACTCACGACAAGACTGGAGAAATGGGTTTCCAAGGACACTATTGCATTTCATTACATTACCAATCGTTTAAATAAAAAAAATGAGAATCTCCATCCGCTGGTAAGTCTAGCGGATGCGATTTTTTTTTATTACAAATAGATTATAATCACGTCCGCTAGAATTACTAGCGGACGGCGTCATTTTTTTAATGAAAGATGGAGATGTTATATGTTAAATTTTTGATTCATAACAAATAGATACTATGGATTATTGCCCATATATATATATATGTGTGTTTAAAATCATTCGCAATATATAAGAGTTCTTGATGAAATGAGGTGAATGCTTTGAGACAGTAAATAAATTATTCAAAATTATATTATAGAATTGATGCTCATAATTTAAACTTTGAAAATAACAAATTATTAGTACTATTTAGATAAAATAAAAAAAAATAGTATGGTTTATAATTTTGATATTTATATTATCTAAAATTATACTAATTTTGAATTTAGAGATATTTCGAATTGAATTCAAAAGGTCAATAAAAAAAAGAAGAATACACTTTTTACACAAATTTTAAAAATTAAAAAAATGTGGAGACGAGAGAGGAAATTAATTTTTAAAAAATTGAAGAAACACATTTACATAATTAATATATTTATGAGAAACAGTTGTGTTAAAAAAATATTTAGAGAACACTTTAATAAAAATATGACAAATAGAAGAGTCAGATTTATAATTTAGTCATTTTAATCCCTTTTGTCACTAATGACACGTGAACTTATCATGCGCAAGGATCAACAACATTCTCTATATCTAGCATTTCTCCTTAAATAGCACTCATTTATTAAAATTACGTCGTTTTGAAAGTTCTTCAAGTGGGGCCGCGGGTGACATTTTTATAAATAAAAAGAAAATAAGTAGACATAGTTTTAATAAAGAAATGTTATTTAAGGAAGAATACTAAATAAGAAGAATGCTCTTGATCCTTTCTCCTCTAATAATTCTTACATTTTTTTAATTATAATTCTGAATTCGAGAATTGATTTATAATTTTCCACAATAGTGTGAATTAAAAAAACAAACACAAATTACACACATTTTAAAGTGCTTCTAGTGAAAAAATAAAATAAAAAATGAACTTTATGTTTTAGTATTTCAAGAGCGAGGAGAACATTTAATTCTGGATTAATTCATTTTCCGAAAAATAACTGCAATGTCATTTTCACTAGAAAACAAATTTTGTAGGTTGATGCTGAGACTGGAGAGAAGTTTCAAAAGAGAAGAAGCTGAAATTTGATAGAGATTTAGGAAAATAGTATATAAATCCAGTTCGTAGGAGAGAGGTAAGGTTAATAAGATGGATGAAGAACAAGTAGTAGTAGTAGTTGATAATCGGGATTTACTAGAGAAGAGGCCTGGTATCTTCATCGTCGGATCTCCCAACGTCGGCAAACGAACAATCCTCTCCCGTAAGCCTCTCTCTATTTGATTTGTATATTTTTCAATCTAAATCGATCTTATGAGTTCCGTTTCACTTTGATGTAAAATTCTGTTTAATATATATTATCTTACTCAAATTGCTGTACCTATGTATATTTTTATTGAATCAATTTGAAATTGTTTAATCCAAATACACTAAGAAATCATCAGCAACATACGTTTTGTTATCAATTTCCAAAAAAAATTTGGGCCTGAGGACGCTTGGATATTGTTTTTGAATTTTGTTTAGTAGCTGTAAATTGGAGCCTAGTAGGCGCAAGCTTGAATTTTTAATTAGGATATGTTGATTGGTTGAATTGAAGTGATTCCTGGTCTTTTACAGTATAGATACTGATAATGGTCAGTTTTGTTGTGCTTAACATTTCCCTTACCCAAAAGTTCATTGAACTTCTGTTAATCAGTTGTGGTTGTATCCTGCAATTTTGTCGAATTTCTAATTTCTCATTCCCTCTCTATGTCGTGTCCTGCAGTGATGTTATGTTTGGTTGTGAGTTTCTTTCAATTATGATTGGGGGAGGGGGATTTGTAGGGTGGGGGATCTGAGTAGCTTCATGGATGCCTTTCTGCATCTTGATGCCTAAGAAAAGACAAGGAGATCATCCTGGGGGAGGAGTTACAGGTGTTAATAGTGAAGCTTGAGTTATAAAATTATGCACGATCCTGGAAAGTTGTGCAGTAGGTGAATTCTTTTGCAGAATGTTAGGAAAAGTGGATTCAGCATTTGTAGACTTGGTCTCATGTTTGCTTTAGTTGAATAATGGAAGAGTGGATGTATAAGTTTTTTTCAGGTACTTTTTTCTTTTTGGATTTGCTAGTAGATATTCTCCTCATTCATAAACAATAATAAAAGTCAAAAGAATTTATTAAATAGCAAATTTCTGTGTTAGTATCTGAATGCACCGTTCTGGCCTCTTCTATTACGTTTTTTAGCTGGCCTTCTTGCCTTAAGACTTTCAACTTCACCATTGTCTCCTCTCAATTTCATTCTTTCCATTTGATTTATTTAGTACTTTATAACCACTTTTTCATCTTCTTTAAGTAGATAAAAAGAAAATAAAACCAAAAATGGAGAAAATGTGGAGGGTTATATTTATGTGATTTAAATAAGTTCATTGTTCACAATTAAAGCAGGAGAAACTGGTGCTTTAGTATTGCTAAAATTAGAATGTGAGTGATATTCAGGGGCAAATTTAGTTTATTGAAGTTAGGTACAGTGCAGCCATGCTAACCAATCTGATTTTTATTTATTACAGGACTACTTTCTGTTGACTTTGAGGATGCTTTTGATTCATCATGTGATTTGCTTGCCTATGGGTAAATTGATTCAATTCATTTTTCAGGCAACTGTACTGATAGCTTAACCAATTGCTACACTATTAATCTCTTTTCTACTTAAAATCTCCTATTTTTTCTTATGGTTAATAATCTCCTATTTTTCTTATGGTTAATAACTTAATGGACAGGTGGACTATTGACACAAAGTATTACACCGCTGATGTTTCTCTGTGGATGGCTCATCTGCATGATGAATTTTCAGTAGAGGCCCTTCCGATGTTTGACAGATTGGCTGCCTTAGTGATGGTTTTTGACATGAATGATGTAGGTCTCTTCCCCTCTTCATATTCTTTTTTGTTGAACGTTTAACTTTAGTTTCCAACTTCTATGAACTACATCACTAGATGATCTGTTTTTAGCATGATATGTTAATCTGATGCCTCTCTTATGCCAATATACAGCTGTCATCTCTTGTTGCACTTAAGGAATGGGTTTCTCGTACTGATATTCAGAACTTTGACATTTTGTTATGCATTGGAAACAAAGTGGATCTTCTCCCAGGTCATTCAGCGCATGTTGAATACAGAAGACATTTGCAGAAACTTGGAGAATCCCGGAGTAATACTAATTTAGAGTTGGATTATGGAATTTCTGAAACTGAAGGAAGTAGTTTATTAGGAGATGAAGAACCATTAGGGGAGATAAAGAATTCCTGTTTGGAATGGTGCTCTGAACACAACATTGAATATGTGGAAGTTTGTGCATCAAATGCTGATTTTGACAAATGTGAGTATCTTGCTCTGTCGTATACTCGTATGTTTCAAGTTGTGGTTTCAGTTTTTAATCTGTGTCATCCTTTATCATTTAATTGACAGGCAAATCAGTCAAATAAAAGTATATCATACGACAATGACATGACGCAATGTGTATTTATTTATCAAGTCATTTGTGTTGTATGTGCACATTTGTTGGATATAGCTAAGGGATCTAAAGTACCTTGGTCTGTCAAAATAGAAATGATCAAATGAATAAATAAGCGAATATTAGAATTAATTCACTTAGGTTCGTCAATGTCAACAGTCAACACGTTAAATGAGCACATTGGTGAAGGCAAAGGGAGAATGTAACATTCTGCTGATACATTGACTATGAATTTTTTTACTGACATCACTATCATAAGCGACTTTCTAGCAGATGTGAGAGGGTATCTTTGTGCACAAACGCATGCATATTAGGTCGTATACTATATGAACTTCGCCTTTTCAAATTGTTGATATCATGCAAAGTCTCTGTCTGTTGCTCAAGTCCATGCAACATAGGAAACATCTAAGTTTGCTAAGTGTATGTATGCCTCTTGAAAATCTTAATTAGTTGAAATGTTTTTCTTGGCAGGTTTATCAGTTGATGGTGACTCACAGGGTGTTGACAGACTCTATGGGGCTCTCTCTGCTCATATGTGGCCCGGAATGATATTAAAATCTGGGAATAAAATTATTGAACCTTCATTACCTGAGAAACAAGGTTTTGGACTATTAATTCTTTGATTTTTGACTTCTATAAAAATATTTTATCATATTACTGAAAATTCTCTTTACTGCCCAGAGTTGTCAGAAGAAGAATCAGACTATGAATTTGAGTATGAAATCTTATCTGCTGGTTCAGCAGAACCGTGGGATGACACCTATGGAGGTTGGGTTTCTTCAAATCATAATACTGCATCCGTTAATACAGAAGGACAAGTTGATCAGAACCTTGATACGAAGAATAGTGAAGTAGAGAGGGACAGTAGATCAATAGGAGGAGAGCTGCAGCCCTCGACATCGGCATCTGAATTGCAGGAAGAGATTGACAAGGAAGAAATGTCCATTGCAAATGAATCTGACAAAACCTCGGAACGTGATGAGGGTACTGCTTATGAGTTTGAGGATTTGGAAAAACTGATGTCTGAGATCGGGACCATGCGTGACAGTTTGAGGCTGATGCCTGATTTTCTGAGGAGGGAAACGGCAGCAAAGTTGGCCATGAAAATGGCTGCTATGTTTCGGGACAGTAGTGGCGATGAAGAGTGACTTGATGATTGACAAAGGAGATATGACTGCATGTTGGAAGAGGTAATTTTGAAGAATGATTTCCAGCCTAATTTGGAGCTATCCATTAGCTTATGGAGGAATGAGTACCCTCGTGATATACTATGGTGTACTCATTGAGCTTCTGGTAATTTTTTTATGTTCCTCCTGTTCTAAGCTTCTTTTTTTTTTTTTTTTTTTATGCAATCCAAACACGAGACTAATTGGTGGTCAATGAAAGCTCGCACATCATGCCAAACACAATTGCTGAAATTATGTTTGATATTTCTTAAATTCTGAGTGATTTTATGAGTGTGATAGCGTCTCAACTTTGAAAGTTCCATGTGTGAGGTCATATTCTCCTTTTCTCTGATGACATGAACTATGTAAGAAACTTTGAAGCTGAAAGTTCCATGTGTGATGATCATGAGCACCATTTGAAGTTGGTACTCCAAAGGCTTCGTGAAAACAAGTTATATGTCAAGTAGAAGAAATGCGAGTTCTCATTGAGGAAGAAGATTCTTTGAGCATCGCAGGTCAAAACATGGAGTATCTGTTGACCCGACGAAGATTGAAGTAATACAAAGTTGGGAGCAACCAAGTCACGAATCAAGAAATCGTAGCTTTCCTGACTTAATTTGGTTATTATCGGAGATTCGTAAAAGAATTTTCTCGAATCACTACTCCAATAATTTAGCTGACTCGAAAAGATATAAGATTTGTATGGAGCGATGAATGCGAGAAGAGTTTCCAAGAGTTTAAGAGGAGACTCATTTCGTCACCTGTTATGACAATACCGTCTTGTTCGGATGGATTTGTTATCTACAACGATGCTTCAGGCAAAGGGTTAGGATGTGTTATCATGCAACATGGGAAAGTCATAGCATATGCCTCGCGACAACTTATAGAATATGAGAGGAATTATCGTACTCATGATCTAGAGTTTGCAGCAGTTGTTTTCGCGCAAAAGATCTGGAGGCATTATCTATACGGGGAGAAAGTGGAGATATATTCAGACCATAAAAGCCTCAAATATTTCTTCACCCAAAAAGAACTCAATATGCGACAACGACGTTGGCTCCAGCTGTTGAAAGACTACTACCACACCATTCAATACCATCCTGAAAAAGTGAACGTGGTAGCTGACGCGAAACAATGTGTGAGGTCATCCTAACTTGGCATATAACTTGTTTTCACGAAACCTTTGCTCTGATGACATGAAACAATGTGTGAGGTCATCCTAGTTTTTATGTTATGGATTAATTTAATTTTTGAGAATCATATTATTAATTATAAATATGAGTTGGAACTCGTTTAACTAATATTAACCCATATTAATCTACGGTCCATATTAACTACAACTAACACGTAAAGCTTTGCGTAGAAAATGATTTGATGACCCCAAGTGCACTGCACTTTACAGAGCCAATACAGGCAAGCAAAAAAAAAATTACTAATGAAATAATAATTGTTGTGTGATTTTATGTAAAACAGTTTTTAGCACAGTAAAATTAGTAATAGTAATATTTATACTATTACACAAAGGATAGAATGGATACAAAATATTTTGAGATATTATTTTAAATTGAATTCATACTTTTTGGTATCGTTTTATTTTTTCTGAAAATGAAAAAAAAGGAAAAATTAATTGAAAAATTGTAATAAAAGTATCAATAATATTTTTTCATTTTAATTAATATAGAAATTATTAATGTAAATTATTTTGAAAATGCTTCTAATAAAAAATAATTTCTTAATACTTAATTTAGTCACATCAATGTAAATTTTTATTTTCAAACTTGGCTTTAAAAATTAAAATGAAATTCTTTTGTACAAAAAAGAGTAATATTTTTACAAGTTTTTTATTTTCACAATTCTCTCTTGTATTGTATGAGCTTCAAAATTCTTTTGTTCCATAAAAAAAAGTCTATCATAAATACAATATCTGTCAAAACTATGCTTTTAAGACTTTGATATTCATAATTATATTAAGAAAACATAAACTAATATTTAAAAATACTATTAGTTTTAATATTAAAGCGGAGAGTATTACTTTTTCTGCAACGTATTAGGAGGTCTGTTTCCAAAAAATAGTAATACAATTTTTGATAACACATTTATAAGGAAGTTACAACAATATTTGGAGGTGCCATTGCATTTGTTGAGCCACGGGCCTTTTTTTGGGGTAAAAAAGACTACATTTGATTAATATAGGTCGACTTGAATTGGACCATAACTATTTAGACCCAATCCATATTAAAATAAGTAATATAATTTTAATTTTTAAATAAAATTATAACCATATTTTATAAACTAAAACCAATCACGTAAAAAGGTTGATTGGCCTAATGCTTAAGAGAACGGTAAAACTAATGATTTGACCATCAAAGTTGGCACATTTTTTTAATATCCGATTAAATTTTTAATTTTTCAAATTAAATCACTGAAATAATTATTATTTTCAAATTGAGTTATTTTGTCAAATCTGGTTAACGACTGTCAAAATTTTTCATACGTGAAAGCAAAAAAAAAATAAAATAAAAAATAAAGTGGCCAATCAACAACAATTGACATAAAAATAAAAATAAAAAATTTATTTTTTGACTCATTTTTAACATTTTAAAATTTTAAAAATGACAAAAACATAATAAAAACTAATAAAAATAAAATATTTTTTTATTCATTAAATTAAATTTATTTATCAAGATAAATCAAATCTTAATCAATTAAAAAATCAAACATATTTTCCTTAAAAAAAAGACAACATTAAAAATAAAAAAATCAAAAACATTCAAAACAGATCTAGATATATGAGGATTCTTCTGAGGATTCTAGATCTATACCTCTTGAAGTTCCAGCAAATTCCCCATTATTTAGCTTATTCCGTCAATGCCTTCATCTCTATCCTTAGTACCGCCAAACACCGGCTCACTTCATCATTCTATCTGAAGCAAGTGAAGAGGGGTTGTCGGAGCAAACACTATGAGCCTGATCATCATCAAGCTCGGAAATACTCCCAGGGACTGTCATTACCCTGGGGAGCCGCCTCCGCTCCCGACCCATTATTGGGAAATTCCCAGATGCCAAATGTAAAAGATTGGTATAAGATCTGGACATCATCTTTACTCAAGTTTATCTTAATTCCCTACAAGAAAAATGGTAACAGGATCTAGACGCAAAACCCACAAACCCACAACACTTGTATTCTTTGGAATGAGTAGTTTCCAATTATCTGCATAAAAACAAGACCACCATTTTCACATAATTGACCAAACATCAATTCACAACTTAGAAGACATCACAATTGATCGAGACGATGCCCAAATTATAAAAAGTTAAAAATCACAAAACCCGATTCTCAGATCCAAATTGGACACAAATTTTACCAAAGAGAAATCCAAATCAAGGAGATGAATGTTAGAACTAAAATCGGTTGCCCAGATGGATTGTATGGATGGTGGAGAGAATTTCTGGGGTGTTTTCTCTCTCATCTTGTCTTTCCCTTTCAGCACACCCACCATACGCGCACTTTTCTTCCTGTGTCTGATTCAAGAAAGATGATTTGATTTTTTTGCTTTTGTTTTATTTTATTGTTTTTGTCATTTTTAAAATGTTATTTTTTTATTTTTTTAAAACTTTAAAATATAAAAAGAAGTCTTATTTTTTTTTGCCACGTGTATTTTTATATTTTTTATATATTTTTTTCATGGTCACGTAGATTAAATTTTAATGTCTGTCTATTTTTTTTAACGGAATGACCCAATTTAAAAATAATAATTAATTCAGTAATTTAATTTAAAAAATTAAAAATTCAATCGAGTATTCAATAAAACGTGCCAACTTCAGTGGCCAAACCATTAATTTTACCTCGAGAGAACTATCATTTTTAGTAGTCCTAAAGTTTATGGTAAAAGTACAATTTACTTAAAGGGATTCCATCCACAAGAATCATTGTTTGTGAAAGAACTCCTTTAGTACGCCACAACCTTCTGTAGCTTATAATAAAAAAAAATTTGTCTAAGACCCAGACAGATTGTGAATACCTAAAAGAAATTCTTCCTTCCCAACAACCTATTCTTTGTGGATGGAATCTCTTACTTAAATTTTATACACTTTGAGATATGATGCCGATCCTCGTAGTCGTAGGCATGCACAAACACAAACGGATCTGCCTAGCTTGGTTCATTTTGAGATTTTATTTACTTTGTTTGAGATATGATGTCAGCCCTCGTAGGCATGCACAAACACAAACAGGTTACTTGGTACGATTTGAAACTCTAGATCAAACCCAAACTTAATTTAAAGAGGTTAGGCCAGACCGGGCTTCACAGTCTAAACCGCGGTTTTCTTAAGCTTGAATGCCTACTATAAAATATGAACTAATAAAATTGTGAAAATAAAATTTTAAATGAAGATGTATTTTAATTAAATGTAATTAAACAAAATCAAGAATGAATAATTAAAATTTTAAATTTCATTCATGTATTAATTAAAATTAATATATTACAAGAATGAATAAGTAAAACTTTAAACTTCATTGATGAATAATTATAACTTTAAACTCAAAAATTATAAATAACATAAATAATAGTGAACTTGTCTTCAAATTTTTAAATATGTCTTCAAATATGCTTTTTTTTGGACTAGGCTTAGGCTGGGGTTGGGGCTTGTAAGCCATGCTGGTCCTAAGCCTCATGCCAGATCCGTTGTAGGCAATTTGCAGGCAAGGTTAGGGTAAAAAATTGGGTCCTTTACATAAGTATACAACAAATAGAAAGTAATTACAAGAAAAGTGTATCAACTAAATAATTACAAAATGAATGTAATTAGGACTCATATTACAAAAATAGTACAAACCTAAAATCAAGGATAACTAAAATTCAAATTCAAATCTTTTGGATCTAACAACAATTTCAAATCCATAATTCAAAATTCAAATCAAAATGAGAAAATTAAAAATAAAAAATTATGAAGGAGTTATTGTACATCATCCTCCTCCCCGCTTTCTCTCGGCCGCCGCTTATATCGTCGCCGTCATTGTCATTCGCCATGAATTATATCAGCCGCCGCCATACCACATCAGCCAAGTTGCTATTCGAATTTTTTTCGATTTGATTTGTTACCAACAAAAATTAAAATGTTTACCTTTATACTGAAGTTTGGCTACCAACCGCATCACATTTAAAATAAAAATGGTAATCAAATAAAATTGAATTAGTTACTTTATTGAAAAGTTTGATAACCAATCGTATGAAGTTTGGTTACCAATCGCATCACATTCAAAATAAATAGGTAATCAAATAAAATTGAATTGGTTACCTTATCGTAATGTTTGGCTACCAACTACATTTAATCTGTTTTGCTACCAACGTATTTAATGCTTGTTACTGGTGGAGGTGGAGAATGAATCAATGGAAGTGGGCGACGAGGGAGGAGAAGGGGCGGAGGAGAGGGATGGTGTGGGGTGGGGTGTGGGGGGGAGGAGAAAGGGGCGGGAGGAGGAGGAGGGGAGGAGAAAGGGGCGGATGGAAGGGAGGCGGGGGAGGCGGTGGGGTGGGAGGAGGGAGCGGTGGGGAGGGAGGAGGAGGAGGGTGGCGGGAGGGAGGGGAGGCGGAGGAGGGGAAGGGGAGGAGAAAGGGGCGGATGGAAGGGAGAGGCGGGGAGGCGGGGGCGGGAGGAGGGAGCGGGGGAGGGGAGGGGGAGGGGGGGAGGGTAGTGAGGAGGGAGGAGGAGGAGGGGGGGGAGGAGGAGGAGGAGGGGAGGGAGGTGGAGGCGAGGCGGAGGAGGCGAGGCGAGGGAGGATAAGAAGAAGGAAATGAGAAATGGAGTGGGAGAAAATCGTGGAGAGATGGGGAGAAAATTGTGGGAGAGATGGTAATCGTAAAGATAATTAAAGGGATAAGATTACACTCTTTTTTGTAATTAAATATTGCATATCACTCTTTTTATAATTATTTTATTTGTACTCTTTTTATGTAATTATTTTTTAAAATGTAATAGAAAATATAATTGTTTGTGAAGGTCTTTAGACCAGGCTTTAACCACGCGAAGCCTTTTCAAGCTAGGCCCAGGCAAAAACGAGGTCGGCCACTGAGCCTACTGGTTTTTTCCGTCAGCTACTGTGATAGAAACAAATAATAAAATTTTAAAAAATAATTCTTTACATAAATTAGTTGGTAGCATGTGCATTGCATAATTTATTAACACAATCATCCTCAAAATTGATTACTAAACAATGCACCAAAATACATTAGTTATACACCTACTCACTAGCACTATATTTAAGAGCTAAAATAAAAGATTCAATTCTGAAATCAATCTTTATCATATATCACATTTACACATGCATAACTCCTTTTATAACACACTTCAAACCAAAAATATTAGTTATATATACCATTATAGCCATTGCAAAAATTTGGTGACAACATAGTAAAAAATTATTAATGTCATTATAATTTTACTCAACTAAAATTGAATGTAATTATATTTTATGTAACCCGAACCATAAACCCCTTTCACTGCTAAGTAGAAGGTTAGAACACTACTCGGAAATATATATTTAAAAAAAATACATTTATTGACAATTGAAATCTCCAAAAGAGAAAAAAACTTTCACTGAATGTAAAAATTTCAAGTCACGTACAACTAATCACATACACACTCAATCTTGTTTCATATAAAATGTATTAATTAATTGATAATGGTAATACAAAAAAAAAACTTACATATTGCCGAAATTTATGAACATGTTATAACAATTTTGATTGCAGTATCAATCATTATTTCAATTGCATCCATATATCAATAAAATGAAATCAGATTTTAGTTACAACTTGTCATTTAAGAGTATCATTATCATACTTCAACGAGCTACCGATTCATATTTTTTTTTTTTATCATTTTAGAGACAGATTAAGTTAAAAGTTTAACGCTCAAAAGCTCAATTGTCAAATAACTGAATATGCAATCTTTGAGTAATAAACTAACTCCGATACTCATTACTCAATAATGAAAAGTAATTGACCATTTCCTGCCATTTCTATAAATATTTCTTAACTTTTTCTCTTTTTTTTACTCGCCGGAGATTCAATAATTGATTAATCTAAACTTGTCGTTGCCACTGCCGTGGCCGGCCGAGAAGGGTTGAGTCACTAAAAAAAGCCCTAATTTTAAGTTAAAAATTAAGGTTCGATCATCCAATTTATAATTAACATAAAACCCATCAAAACAATCAATATATAATCGAAAAGATAAGCAGATGTACTCATGAAGAGAAATGGACTTAAAAGTTCTCTCGCTCTGCTGACCTTCAGAGAGTGAGAGAGAAGAAACTCATAAATGATTATGAGACGTCGATCTCTTCATTATTGACCATCTAATTGAACGACGATCAATTTCATGTCTTGATGTTCTGATTTCATGTTGTTGCTAGCAATCCATTTTTAGGGTTTTATGGGAGGAGGAGGAGATCAAATCGAGATAAAATTTATTGAGGAGATGAAGAGATACGATCGAGACATTGTATCGTGCCACGACAAGAATTAAAAAAATCAATAGAGGAAGGAAAAACAATCGTCTTAATTTAACTGAGTTGATTCACCAATTTTAATCACTGATTTTTCAAATCGGAATTGATAATTTTTAAAATTAGTTAGACTTGATAATATAATCTGACGTAAATTTAACATTATCTTAAACGTATTTTTTATATATAAGAATTGATTTGTTAAATACACATGCAAGCCACAAGTGCACTTGAAAGGTTAGTTTCAATGGTCCGTTGTCCTCTTTAAAGTTCAAAGCGAGATTTTGGTAAAAGTGTCTCGACACTCGTTAAGAATAATTAAATTTGTGGAAGGTCAAGATTTCTGAAGTCGATGTTTTTATGCCAATAAATTAATTTTTAATACTCAAAATTAGGCCCGAGTCGTTGAAGTTGATATGTGATTTGAGTCATTTATTATTTATATAAAAATAAAAGAATAAAGAAGGGGTGGCGTGGGGTGGGGTGGGGTGGGGTGGAGTGGGGTCTTAAACCAAACACACGAATTAGTGATCATCATCATGTCATGCCTAGATAATGTGAAAACAGAAGTATCTTTTACACTTTTTCTTCCATATCTTATAGGGACGGGTGAGATATTTTGACGAAATTTTTATTTTTTTGCTTTAATTCTCACAAAATGTATAATATTTTTTTTTAAATAAAATTTTTACAGAATTTAATAATTTAGGTGTAATTTAAATACATATAAAAAATAATATTACACAGACTGTACAATACTATTTTTTATATGTATTTAAATTACATCAAAATTACTTAATTTTGTAAAAATTTCAATTAAAAAAGATAACCGAGGCTAAGTTAAGTGGGCTCTTACCATAGCCACCATTAAAAAGTACTCAAATATGAGAGCAGATTCTCTTTCTTTAAATTTTTTGTTCTCTTGTGTCCCTCCACTTAAATTTTGATATTTAATCTCTTACTAAACACTAATTAATTTTAAAATTAAATAAAATAACATGTGTCAAAAATTAAATGAAGAGACACAAAGGGGACAAGAAATTTAGAGACTGTTCTCCTCAAATATATTCTACTAATATATAATTTATATATTTTTGGTCATCGTTCAAATGATATCAAAGTTTTTCCACTTGAAAACATTATATTCAATTCTCTGTTATGAGTTCAAGGACTAGAAAGTAGTGTAGTACTGAAGAAGAAATACTACTACTAATATTCTTTAGTTTACTTCTCTCCTTTTAGCCAAACAAACTTCTACTTGCCACTTGGAGGGAATATTTTGTTACTTTACAGCTTTTTACACACTCACTGCACTACGGATGGATGATACTCGAGACTTTAGAATATTAATTATATGAAAATTCATAATTCATAATTCATAATTATATTATTATACTATCTCTCTCACTCATTTTTTATGTGAGAGAGATAGTATAAAAATATCAGTTTCTTAATTATATTTATACTTGAAAAGGCATAGATATTTTAAGGGAATTAATATTTTGACATGTATTTTTGATATTTCAACATAATCATCTCTCACACGAACATATAGTGAGTCCCAATTTCATATGAAAATAAAACATGTGAAAATATAAAAAACACATGTAAAAATAGTACTCCCCGTATTTTAATTCTATATTTTATCAAGGTTTAATAGGTAAGCAATTTCATTTTATTTGTTTTGGATGTTACGAGTTTTCTATTTTTTTAAATTTAAATAATTTTTAAAACACGCGGCATTTCAGAATTGTTTTTTTTTGAGATCACTGCCATTATTCATGATTTTTAAAAATGGACATAAATATAAGAATGTAATTAATGCTATTATTAGGATTATAAGATATTAATATTACCTTTTATGTAGAAACAAAAATGTATAAAGATGGGAGAGAGAGAGAGATTATCTCTTTCTTTGGACTTTGAAGTTAAATTCTTGAAAATATGTGAAAGAAATAAGTACGTGTTCGGTGTTAAAACGGCAATATGAAAGTTCAGATTACTCGATATATGCTCATATATGAATCATAAAAGATTTATTTTATTTTTCATTTAATTCAGCTTAAAATGCATAGGAATTTTGGTAAAAAAATGGTTAAAAATTAATGATAACTGTTTTTATTTTTATTCATTAGTAAAAACAAAAATAAACAACATTATTTAATAATTTTATTTATTTTTATAAAGAGGTAGAGTTTATAAAAGAGTGGGGTTAAAATGACTCCTTATATTGTCAAAATTAAAGAATCAACTTTTTATATTTTTATTCTTTCTTGACAAAATGAATTTTGCTCGCATTTTTTTCAAAGTGAAAAAGATTGTCAAACACTATTTTGTGCTTTGTAATTTTAAAAATAAATAAAAGCAAAATTAAAAAAAATTAAAAATTAAAATAATTACCAAATGGATGCTATTTTTAGGGTAAATGTATAAAAATGCTCCTGACGCTTACCCCGGTGTCTATCGCGCACTCTATATTATTTTTTTTCAAAAACCGCCTATAACGTTATATTTTTTGAGTCAACTGTGCTCCTGGCCAGAATGGAATTGCCACATATATTAATGTTGCTCAGACGTGGCCTTATTTTGCTGACGAGGCTTCAAAGTCAGAACAAAGCTTTTCCATATTTTGCTGTGGCTTCAAACTCAGAACAAAAGATTGTCTGTTTTTCAAAAGGTGCAAAAAGCCCTAATCAACATATCTTACCGTAGAGAAGAAAAGAAGACAAATCGTAGAGAAGGAGAGGCGAAGCCCTAATCCTACCATTTTTTTCTTTAGTCGTAGAGAGAAGAAGAAAACACAACCCTAATCGTCATCTCCATCCTTGCTGATATTGATCGAAGAATTGTCATGGCTCACTATTCGTCGCAATCTTCATCCTCTGCTTGAAGACGCACCATTGATGTTGATTACGAAGCTATAATGTTGTGTTATTGTGGGTTAAGAGCTCCTCTATGGACCTCATGGAGCGAAACAAATCCTGGAATGAGATTTTTTTCATGCTCGAAATTTAGAGTAAGTTCTTATAATTTAGTTTGATTTAGTGTTTGGAAAAGGTTTTTACCTATAACAATTTCTTAAAATTTTAATTTTTTGGTTTCAGGAAGGGGATGTGGGTTCTTTGTATGTCATGATCCACAGATGTGTGATAGGGCAAATGTAAGACCCCGAATTATATGAAATGAAAGTATCCAATTTTCTTATAATTATTATTCTATTTAATAAATGGTTAAATTGATAAAAGATTAAAGTTAAGGGTGATATTTGAAAATTTTGCAATGTAAACAAGTTGATATAAAATATTCATTGTGTGTTTCGGGGAATATTCGCTTTGGTTTGGGAATATTCTTTTTGTCGTGAATATCCGTATTTATTTAACACCATCATTGGTGGACCCTACAACTCTTAATAACTGCTTGAGTTAGAAAATAATGTAAATATCTTTTATAAAAATAATCTACGAAAAAGTTTTATCGTTAACTCGTTGAAATAATCTATGGTAAAAAATACAATAATACGCGTGGTTGCATAAGAGTACACTACCAGATTGATGCTTACGTAAGAAGCCACTCAGCTTTACTCAATTATTGCTACAAAGAATTGCTGCGATAAGATCTCACGTTATTTGATTCAATTATTGTCACAATAACATCTGTATAATATTTTATATTATTAAATTAATAATTGAGATAACAAAGTTATTCATATTATTATTTGCAATATTGACGATGTCTAGAAAATTCTGTCGAGGAAAGGGGTTTGGGCACCTAATTGCGCGCCAATATGAAGAAATCCTTATCGGAAAGCCCCCTCTTTCCTAAGAATTAATGATCTGGTTGTTAAATATTGTGAGTTATAATATTAATGATGAATAATTGTTAATAGATTAAAAATGTGTTTATTAAAGATAAATGATTTGTGATAAATATTTATTCAATTTTGATATAAATGTAGGGATTTGTTATAAGGCGTTTGTTGTAAGTTTAACTTAGTATTCCATGAGAAGATTTACTAATTTTATGGACTGTCGATTGTGGTTTTAATAGATAACCAATCTGGACCATTGATGGTGGTTGTAATAGTAAATTAATTTGGACCATTGATGGTGATTTTAATAGTAAATCAACTGGACCGCTTGCGGTGGTTTTAAAAGTAAATCAATCTGACCGCTTCATTGTTTAGATTTTAATAGTAATCAATATGGACCGTCCGTTCTAATAGTAAATCAATCTGGACTGTTCGTGAACCAGTTACTATTTAGTCTATTCTCCTATAAATAGAAGCTTAATTCTTCTTTCATTCTCACCAATTCACTGAGATTCACAAGAGACACTATATAGAGAGAAACTATAGAGAGCAAGAAGAAGAGTATTCTGCTACTTCACTATTGCAGTATCCAGTCTTCTACTAAGGTAATGGTATTATTTCTTTCGTATTCATAAGGAATACTATTTTTTGTATTCATCCTTTAATATGTTGGAACAACCTGTCTACGCGAATTACGTACCACATGACATGTGAAAATCCATTTGCAGTTTCGTATACTATTTCGTTTCATATTCTTAAATCTAAACTTACTATGGTAAGTATTGCTTCTATAATCCCTAAAATTAGTGGAATATCCTTGAGTTTTGCGCTTCATCCAGTATCGTTTCATTGGAATATTGATATGAACTTTATTATTATATATCAATATTTTTCACGGGTTACTATTCATAGGTTACTATTCACCGGGATACTATTCACTCTAGTATTATTCACTTGGGGATTCGGGGTACTTTTCATGTCGGGGTACTATTCATGGGTTACTATTCACCCAGGTACTATTCACTCTAGTATTATTCACTCGGGAATTCGGGGTACTTTTTATGTCGGGGTACTATTCACGAAGTACTATTCACGGGATACTATTCACCCGAATACTATTTACCCGAAAAATTTATTTCTTTTGTGTCCAAATTATTTTTGATACATGAATATTATTCTTGAATTTTATTCCATAAAGCAGTATCATGTTGATAATTTGGACATTATTGAATTCTGGATAAATTAAATTATAAATCTTTAAAATTTATCATTTGCTATCATTTAATTGAATTCTTATATCATTGTCATCATCTTCATACTTATATTGTGATGAAAGTCATTTTTGGCCCGTAGTGCATAAATGGACTATTGATTGGTATGATTATGACCAGGGATAATTCAGTATGATCATGGCCATTGATGATTACACGAATATTCTTGGCCCGCATATAGTGCAGGAATAATTTATGGACGTGATACTAATGAATATCCTTGGCCCGTAGTGCAGAGATGATTCGATGATGTGGTTTATTTATTAAACTGAGTCCTAGCGATAAAATTGATGATAAACTTTTTAAATCATAGAAGATAGTATATATCATGCTCTACTTGACTCTTCTAATGGATTACTTATTCCGCTGCAGTTAAACTTGATGTTTATTATATTTTATCAGTTTAACATTGTTGAAGGTTAACAATAATTTATTCTGCATTATCTTAGTCATAATATTTTTTATTGGGCTAGTTGAGCTCACCATTTTGCTTTCATTGTTCTCTTTAGGAAATGAAAACATAGCCGGGACTAGTCGGGAAACAGAGTGATGGTCCGAGATGGTTGTTTTAGTAGTCCTCACTATTTAGTGTGATAATAAATGTAATGAAGATTGAATTTGAGTTTGGATATTATCTATGAGACAATATTCATGTAAAAACTCTCACCTCATGTTGTATAATTAAGTTTGTATTTGTATTTAGTACCACATATTTGGCGACCCAAGATGGGTGATGTTTACCTATTTTGGGGGCGTCACAACAAAGGTTGTCATAAGTGATTTGAAGAGGGAGAAAAAGATTTTGCTGAATAAGGAGCTGGATAAATTTTCTCAAGTTGAAGGGGCATCTGAATTGAAAGAATTGGTTCAAGAGCTAAAGAATTTGAAGTCAAATGGACATGAATGTGAATCAAATTAAAGAAGTATATTATTTGAATAGAACGTGCATTGCTATCTTATTTTTAGTTACAATTATCTGCATTTCTTTTATGATACTTAGGTAGAAAATGGTGTCAGATGAATTGGTAGTGTTGAGAATTGTAATGTAATGCAGTTTGAAATGTGAAGTTAACTCAATGTAATTGGTGAATTTGGTGAATAGAAGTCAATATTTTTCCATAGTTTTGTTGGTATCTTTTGTGTGTTAATGGAAGTCATTGTTTGAGCAGTTAGGTGAATGACTTGTAATGTTTCTTTTACAGAAATTTCAAATAATTGTTGAATCAACTTGGTTTATCTTTTAGTATCGTTTAATATGTTACATGATCACATGTCAAAATTACATCGGGTAAAACATTGTTGATATAATTTCCCATGGTAAAATGGCAGTGTAAATACTACAAGACAATGGGAGTAATAATAGGTTGCCATTGTCCTTGACATGAACTTTAGAAATATTGAGGTACAATAGAGTTTGTCAACGAGTTGAACAAGTTTAATATATTGAATAAAACACAGATACCAAAAGAAAATGCCAAATTATATTTCTAAAATATAAGCTTCAAAAGCAAAATTAGAAGAAGTACAATTACATTCACTTTTAACTGAGCATAAACACTTTAACATTGTTCAAAATATATTGCTTAGTTTCAAAAGCAAAATTAGAAGAAGTACAATTACAAAGTAGGCTATAATTACAAAATTAGTTTAATGGATAATTTCTCAAAAAAACACAACAATTAGAAGTTCAGTTATCTCCACTACCATTAGGAGAAATTCCTTGTGACTTGCTTGCATTGATGCTCCTACCAATCCTCTCAACCCTATTTGTCATAAGTTGTGTGGTAGTGATGTAACTTCTACCTTTCCATTGCAGTCCTAGAGGTTTGAAAGGCATGTTGGACATGTTTACAGGGCCACCATTATCTTTATGGTTTATTTTTCTATTGACAACTAAAGATGATGCTTTGTTTGTAACTTTGTCTGCTCTTAGTTGAGCTTCCTTAAGGATTAAAAATCTAGTTTTAGGGTCAACAATAGGTGGCTGTGTCTGACTTCCTTTATTGAGAATTGTTGAAAATGTGCCACTCTGCATGTATACAAAACACATCATTCTTTGCCACTCTAACCTTGTACATCATATTATGTCAATCAGAATGAAGAACATATTCATTACCTTGTATGTTACCCCACTAGTGTTGTCATCATATAACAACCCAAACCCTTCACCTTGACTGGATTGCTTCCTAGAATGAGCTCTTGTAGCAGCTCGAACTTGTAATTTTGAAGGCCCTGGCCTTGAAGTAGGAGGTGCGCGACTGGTTGACTGTGCATTAAACCCTAAGTAGCAAGAACACAGTAGAAGTTGTAATTTTAAGACCAAATATAGCACGGATGACTGTGCATAAATCAACTGTAATTAAGACCAAATTTTAGACATTGAGTTTGTAAAGCAACATGTATATATCTTAAGACCATCGAGATATTGCTTCTACTCAAAACACCTAGTAAACCTCTGCAACGACCACAAAATTTATACAATTCAACTCTTAACCTCGGTCGTTATCAATATATCTTTATTCTAACTTTACATCATTAATTGATGATATAATCAATAAAAATGCGGAATAATTTAAACTTTTATGTCTTTTTTCTTTACTTTTTCCTGAATCACAACCTTTATTATTACATATCCTAAAATCATACTTATTTTCATGATTCACTTCATCAGAGTTATTATATAAAATCTTACTTCTCAGCTTGATATCCCTTATACATTGGGTAGCTCAAACTTTACAACTAAATATGAAATTACACAACATAAATCATCTACTACATTTCTCAAAAATTTAAATATAGTTTGAGAATAACAAATCTATCTAAAATAGTTGAATTACTCTTGGTCTCTATCATTCAAATAACACGTAACATTTACCTTGAAACATTGATTTGCAAAAATGGTTATTTTGCAAGATTGAGCTCGACAGTCCAACAAATTTAACAGCTTTCATGCATCACGTAGCACACAAAGAACAAGCTCAGATTATATTACATAATAATTTGACTAACATAACTTACATGTTGAGTTCACATAACAAGTATAAAGTTCCTTACTCAATCAATATTCTTTGCTCAATCAACGTAGTCATAAATTGACTTTATCATTTTATACTTATAACATATGTAACACCTCATGCTCTTTGCAGTACAGATTTAAAACAGTTTATCATGAAGTTTCACATATCAAATAGGAACTCAAAGACTTGTCTGGTTTATTGATTACAATTATAGCTTAACCGCTTAACTGCTTATAGTTATCCGCACGTTATGCACATAATCATGCATATCAATTATTAGCCACATAGTAACACTTAGTAGTTATTTATGTAAACTTTACTCTACAATCCATAATCCTTCCTTTTATTCGATGCACATTAATCAATTAAGTGTTTAAAGCTTTCTAGGACTCCATTCGATTCAATTACGTTGCACTTCCTTTTACTTCTCATTACGTTCCATTTTAATTGACACTTAATGTTAACTTAAGTGCTTAAGGCTTAACATGCCTCCATATTATGAGGATCATGTTCAATAACATTGACTAAGGTTCATTAAGTAACCCTTTTATCTTTTACTTATCGTTTAATTAAGTTTTTAAGGCCTCTCATTTTATCATATTATGTGAATAAGGTTTATTATTATTTAAATAAACCTTCATATCTTGCCTTCCAATTTCATCTTTTAACTGATACTTCATATAAAGTTAAGTATTTTAATTCTCTCATTATACTTTATTAAGTGTATAATATTCATTAGAATTATTAGTATTAAGTTTTCTTTGAAACATGCAATTAAAAGCTCATGTGCCAAGACCGATTGTGGTTTCGGCCGCCCGCCTGAGCTGAATCATTAACCGGTGTCTTGACGCTTGCCTAGGTCTTTGTAAGACCCCAACTTATTATGAATAAAATTAAATTTTCTCTATTTATTATTTTGAAATAATAAGGAGTTAATTTGATATAATACTTTGGTTATGGGTGAAATGTGCAAATTTTATAAATTAAACAAGTGGTTATAAAATATTCATTTTGTAGGGGAATATTCGTTTAGTCGTATAATATTCTTATTGTCGGGGAATATTCGTACGACGACGCAGCCATTCGTGGGTCTCATAACAGAATAACTGTCGGATGAAGAAAGCGACAAGTTTGAGTTTTTATAAATAATGGCGTAGTTGTTACTGTGAACACCGTTGAATAATCCGGTGGTTAAAATACGAATACGCTGGCGTCACAAGCAAAGAAGACACCAGTATTGCACAAGATTTTTTGAATTATCGGTTCTTACGTAAAGGCACTACTCAATAATTGTTACAAGTAATTACTTTTCAATATTTTATTTTATTGATTCAATAATTGTCAAGCGTTGATATTTTATATTATAATTATTTCAATAATTGTCACCGCATAAAGATTTTCCATTATCGATCAATAATTCATATTATTTGAATAATATTATTAGATAACATTATTGGCAATGTCTAAAAAGTTCGTCTAAGGAGAGGTTTGGTCACCTAATAACGCCACCAATGAAGAGAAATCCTTATCGAAAAGCCCTCTTCCTCGAACTACTGTTGTCATAATTGTGATTCTCGTAATATTATTTGTGAATAATTAATTATTGGTTTTTATGATAAGGAAATATTTATTTGATGTGGATATAAATGATGGATTTATTTATTTTATGTGGTTATAATTGAAGGATTTAATGTTGAGGTGTTTTATCAAGATTTTTGTCGAAATGGAGGTATTAAAATCAAATCAAGATTTTTATGATATATATCATGTGAGTTATAATTTTTAATCCGACCGTTGATCGTTGTGATTTTTGGATATGTTATACATATATAAGTTGAGTATATGTCCACAAATTTTGAATCGTTAAAAATGAACGTATGGTTTGTTATGAATTTTAAGAGGTGATCGATTCGTAAATTAGGTTTATAAATGATTTTGGTGGAAAATTTAGAATTTAGTGGGCCCCACTTGTGGTTGGTGAAGAAATGTGCTGAATTTTATTTCAAATGTGGTGGGTGGCAATAGTAGCGGGTAAAGCCATCAGTAAGTAAAGTCAAGTCCGCTTTTGCAAGCTAACATTTTCCTATAAATAGAGGGCTAAGTTAGAATTGAAAATCACACCGTAAACATAAGCTTTCTCTTTTTTCTCTATATTATCGAGCGATTTTGTGAGTATTTAGATACTTTGAGAGTTGTTTGTCAAGATAAGTTTCATTCAAAGATCACTTCCGACCTTTCATTCCAAGTCTCGATTCTTTGAGGTAAGGGATGTTATTTTCTTCTTAAATGATATTATTTTCTTCAATATCATTATGCTTGAAATATTGGTTTGAACTTGTTAATCAAATTTGGAACTTTTGTGTGGGGATACTATTCACGATAATGCATACTTATTCACGATAATGACATTATTCACGAATCGACACTATTCACCGAAAAATGAAATTTTCTTTTTTAATCTCAGATGTCTTTTATGGTTACTATCTTTGATCAGATCCATGTTTTGATCTTTATTTTTGAATTCTACTTCACACTTGGTTATTATGGAGTATTATTGAATTTGGATAAACCGAAATACGAATCCCTAATATTTGTCCTTCCGCTTCTTGGATTCGCTCTTCTAAAATGTTTTTCATCATCCTCAGGTCCTTAATGGTGGTATTGATGAATATCTTTGGCTCAGTAGGCAAAGAGATGAATGATTACTCGATGAATATCTTTGGCCCGTAGTCAAAGATGAACAGTGTTGAGATGAACATGACCAACTGGTGATATAAATGAATATCTTTGGCCCGTGAGTGCAAAGATGTATATTGATTGATGTTACAGGATAAAATATTGATGATGGACTTTTAAATTCATAGATGATAGTAGATTTCATTCTCTTCTTAACTCTCCTAATGAATTGTTGTTTCCGCTGCAGTTGTTGATCTAAAACTTGTTGTCGAATATAATCTATCAGATTTTTCCCTGTTGAAGACTAAGGATAATTTGTTGTATATTATCTTAGTCATAATATTCTTTACTGGGCTAGTTGAGCTCACCCTTTTCCTTTTTGTTCAATTTTTCTTCTCGTGAAGCGAGAACATAGCAGTACCAATTACGGGGTATAGAGTGATGGTCCTAGACAGTTGTTTTAGCAGTCCTCACTATTTTTGTAAAATAGTACATTAATAATTGTATGAGGACTTTATTTGGGTGTTGATATTGTCTAGAAGACAATATTTGTATTTAAACTCACAAAGATGTGTTGTCAGATTTTGCATTTACAATCAGATTAATAAAGTTGTAGTTGTTTTACCTCGCACTATGTATTCATGCACTTCGGAATGGGTGACGTATACCTATTTTGGGGTGTCACACACGGTCTTCGTTAGTAGGGTCTGTCATGCAGGCTAGATCAAGAGTTATTTACTGAAATACCGCAATACCGTCTCAAAAAATGGGTTGCCTATATTTCTATTCTTCGCAATTTTTGACCCTTCCCTCATCAAATCTTCATAACTTGATCAATATACGTCCAAATGAGTCCGTTTTTGATTCTATAGACTCTTAATTTCTAAAACTACAAAATACCAAAACAATTAACATCTTCCAAACACACTGACCAACCATTCTAATGTCTCAATTTCATGTTCATACTAAATTTTCACGTTTTAACATATTTAGCGTAATAGTTCACCACGAATTCGATTCTTAATCAAATCGATTCATTCAAATTCTGTTGTTTTCGTTTCTTATCGTATTAACACAATCCATCACTAATTTTATAATTATAACATAAACTCCTAACCAATTTCAGTCTCAAAATAGACCCAAAATACATATATTAAACAAAACTCATACTCTTCATCTTCAACATGATTTTTATGGATTTGACAATTCCAAAATCGCTTGTAGATTACTTATAACAGATTATATATATATCAATAACAAATATAACCCATTTTCTTAACAATTCACTCATCCAAACCATTTTCAGAGAAAATTTTGAAAATATACAAACTAAAGTTTAAAGTTAGAATATTACCTTTGATTCTCCTTTAAACCTAGAATAAAAATATTCTTCTTCTTCCTTCTTTGATTCTCAAAACATTCTCAATTTACAGAGAATTTCTTCACTTTCTCTCTCAATTCTCTCTAAACTCACTTTATTTCTCTCATTTTCTCCGTGTTTGTTCTTCTTTCTTAGGCTTAGCCAAATAACACATAAAATAAACTAATAGGATATAACATCACTTACATCAGTTAAAATGAACATGGGTCTCAGCAGTTATAAAAGTCATAAGACCTTGTTTGTCTTACCCAAATAAAGCTCCTTTTCTATTTATTTTAATAATCCTTTTATCATATGCCACGCTTCATTTTATTTAATCACTTAACTAAAATAATTAGCATTTACTTAACATATCATTAATCCTCTAATTTAATTATTTAATTAAATCAGAATATTTCCATAATAATTTCCATAGAATATTTATTCAATTCCATAAATATTCCAAATAAAATATTTATTCAATCCCATAATATTTTTAACTATTTATGAAACTCACAATCTTACTACATTAACATATTACATTTATATATATAATATATATATATATATATATATATATATATCTCTCATTTTATTAAAACAAATATATTCGCATTAATTCACTATTTTAATTAAGTGAATCACTCACGTTACTTATGAAACTTAATTCATAATAATTTCCACCGTCACAATAATAATCAAATTATATTATCTCATAATATAATTTTAACTTAATTTCCTTTCCAAACAATTTCATTTACCTTCTTCAATAGTTAAATTAAATTAAATACTTATGACGCCCCCAAAATAGGTATACAAAACCCATTTTGAGTCGCCAAATACATGGTACCGAATACAAATACAAACTTAATTATACAACTGTCGTGTAAAATACGACAAAACATAGCTGAGAGTTTTAACATGAATATTGTCTTCTAGACAATATCCAAACTCAAATGAAGTCCTCATTACAATTATTATCACACTATTTTATAAAATAATGAGGACTACTACATCCACCATCTCGGACCATTACTCCATTCTTCGACTAGTCCCAACTACGTTCTCATTTCTTGAAGAGAACAATGAAAGCAAAAGGGTGAGCTCAACTAACTCAATAAGAAATATTATGACTAAGATAATACAGAATAAATTATCGTTAGCCTTCAACAGTGTTAAATTGATAGAATACAATAGACAACAAGTTTAATTGCAGTGAAACAAATAATCCATTAAAAGTGTCAAGTAGAGCATGAAATCTACTATTTTCTATAATTTAAGAGTTTATCATCAATTTTATCACTGTGATTCAGCTCAATAAATTAATCCACATCACTGAATTATCCATGCACTACGGGCCAAAGATATTCATTAGTATCACATCCACGAATTATCCATGCACTACGGGCCAAGGATATTCGTGTTATCACCAATGGTCATGATCATGCCAGCAACTGTTCATCAATGCACTACGGACCAATGAGGACTTTTACCACATCATTTGTAACTTTACATGTCATGATTATACCGAATAATCCCTGGTCATAATCATACCAATCAATAATTCATCTATGCACTACGGACCAAAGATGACTTTCATCACAATATAAGCATGAGGATGATGACAATGATATAAGAATTCAATTAAATGAGAGCAAGGATAAATTTTAAAGATTTATAATTTAATTTATTCATAATTCAATAATTGTCCAAATTGTCAACATGATACTGCTTTGTGGAGTAAAATTCAAGAATAATATTATATCAAAAGTAATTTGGACAAAAAAAAATCAATTTTTATCATGAATAGTACTTCGGGTGAATAGTACCCGAGTGAATAGTATTTCGGGAATAGCACCCTGTGAATAGTACCCCAGCATGAAAAGATTAAAAATTATCAAGAATGCTCAGAATAATATTTCCATGAAAAAATACTAGATGAAGTGCAAATTTTAAGGATATTCCACTAATTGCAAGGAGTATAGAAGCAAAACTTATCAACATGAGTGTAGAATTATGAATACGAAATGAAATAATATTACTTATGTACTACAGAGTATGGAAGAAAATATTATTTCATACAAATATTGAAACAAAAATAATATCCCTTATGTGACGCCCCCAAAATAGGTATACATCACTCATTCTGAGTCACCAAATACATGATACAGAATACAAATACAAACTTAAATATGCAACATGAGCTGTGAGTTTTAAAACAAATATTATCTTCTAGACAGTATTCAAACTCAAAATAAGTCCTCAATACATTTATTATCACACTGTTTCATAGAATAGTGAGGACTACTAATGCTATCATTTGGATCCTCACTCCGTTCCCCGACTAGTCCCGGCTACGTTCTCATTTCCTGAAGAGGACAATGAAGGCAAAAGGGTGAGCTCAACTAGCCCAGTAAGAAATATTATGACTACGATAATGCAGAATAATTTATCGTTAGCCTTTAACAGTGTTAAACTGATAAAATATAACAAACATCAAGTTTAACTGCAGCGAAACAAGCAATCCATTAAAAGAGTCAAGTATAGCATAAAATCTACTATCTTATATGATTTAAAAGGTTTTTCATCACTTTTATCGTTGAGACTCAGCTTAATAAATAATCCACATCATCGAATCATCCCTGCACTACGGGCCAAGGATGTTCTTTAGTATCATGACCACGAATTATCCATGCACTACGGGCCAAAGATAATCGTGTTTTCATCAATAGTCATGATCATGCCATAAAATAATTCATCTTTGCACCCTTGGTCGAAGAGAATCCATGGCCATATAATCATACCAAAAACTGTCCATCAATGTACTACGGGCCAATGAGGACTTTTACCACATCATTTGTAACATTACGGTCATGATTATACCGAATAATCCCTATTCATAATCATACCAAGTCCATCTATGCACTACGGGCCAAAGATGACTTTCATAACAATATAAGCATGAGGATGATGACAATGACATAATAATTCAATAAAACAAGTTCAAGGATAAATTTTAAAGATTTATAATTTAATTTATCCAGAATTCAATAATGTTCAAATTGTCAACATGATAATGCTTTGTGGAGTAAAATTCAAGAATAATATTGTATCAAAAATGATTTGGACCGAAAACGAATCAATTTTTATCATAAATAATACCCCGGGTGAATAGTACTTGAGTGAATAATACCCCGTAAATAGTATTTCATGAATAGTAACCCCGTGGATAGTACTTTGACATGAAAAAGTTAAATATCAAGGATATTCTACTAATTTTATGGAGTCAAGTATGCTCAGAATAATATTTCCATGAAAAGATACTGGATGAAGCGCAAATATCAAGGATATTCTACTAATTTCATGGAGTATAGAAGCCAAAATTTTAACAAAACGAGTATAGAATTCAAAATCTGAAATGAAATAATATTACTTACATACTACAGAGTATGAAAGAAAATATTATTTCAAGCGAATATTGAACAAAACTATCATCCCTTTGAACGAAAATAATATTCCATAATAAATAATAATGGAGTAAAATTCAAGAATGAAGATCAAAACATGGATACAATCAAAGATAGTAACCATAATAGACATCTAGGACGAAAACGAGAAAATTTTATTTTTTGATGAATAGTGCCGCATTCGTGAATAGTGTCGTATACGTGAATAGTAACCCCGACACAAAAAGGTAAAAATTTCATAATAAAATTCATATCAATATTTCGGCATAATGATATTGAAGAAAATAATATCATTTACGAAGAAAATAACATCCCTTAACTCAAAATAATAGTAGTTTTGATCGGAATATCGGATGTAAAATGTGAGACCCCAAATTTTATAAATAAAGATTTAATTTTTTCAAAATATTTTTTTTGAATATTATGGTGTGAATTTGAGATAATGTTATAGTTGTGGGTAGTATTTATAAATTCTGCAAAGTATGTAAGTTGTTATATTATATTCGATTGGTCGGGGAATATTCTTTGTGTTCGGGAATATCCGTACGATTTATAATCATTAGTGAACCCCACAACGGAATTATCATTTGGATTGTGGAAAACGAAAAAGTATTTTATCAAAATAACTACGAAAGTTTTACCGCTGATAATCTTGTTGAACTACTACGGTGTTAAAAGTACAATAATACTACCGTGGTTGCATAGTAAGTACACAGTATTGATTATTGATGCTTACGTGATAAGTCACTCGGTTATACTCAATTATTGCTATAGTAATTGCACATCATATCTCTCATATTATTGACTTCGATTATTGTCACAAAGATCATCCGCATTATATGATATATTATTAAATCAATAATTGAGACGACAAAGTTATTCATATTATTAAATTACAATATTTATAATGTCTAGAAGTTCTCGCCAAGGAGAGGTTTGGTCACCTAATCATGCTACCAATAGGGAGAAATCCTTATTGAAAGCCCTCTTCCTGGAAGCGACCTTGTTGTTAAATATTGTGAGTTATAATATTAATGATGAATAAGTTTGTGTTGATTAAAGATGAATTTGATAGTTCTATTGTGTTGGGATTATTTGTGTTAGTAGAAATCGATATCTATTCCGATGATAATTGATGTCTGGGGGTTATATTGATAAATCGGGTAATTTATCGGATAAATGAGCAATTAATTGCTAATTATTCACATGCTTATATAACTATTTGTTCACATGTGTGTACTATTGAGTCACATTCATTTACTATTAGGGGAGTTGGTTCAAGATTGATAATACTTGCATGACTAAGTTAAAGATGGAGGTACTATATTGTAATTAATTTTTTTACATGTTTAAGAACTATTTAGTCACATGATTTACTATTGATTCACATGATTTTACTATTGATTCACATGATTTACTATTAGGGGAGTTGGTGCAAGATTGATAATACTTGCAAGACTAAATTAAAAATGAAAGAAAAGTTGGAGGTATTGTACTGTAATTTTTCGAGCCCCAAAACGTGTAATTATCAAAACTATATTTTTATATAAATAGAAGCTCATTCTTCCTTCATTTCTCACCAATTCACTAAAGCTTTCAAGCCATTATTATAGAGAGAAATTATAGAGAAGTCTGTTCCCTCACTATTCCAGTATCCAGTCTTCTTTTGAGGTAAGGGGTATTTTTTTTTATATTCATGAAGAGAACTTCTGTTATTCCATTCTTTATTATTCTCATTGGAATAACTCGTATACGTGGCTACCCTATACTTGGTGAAATTCTTCTTCATTATTCCATTATTTATTATTCTGTTGAATAACTCAGATACGCCAAGCTACCCTATACTTGGTGAAATTCTTCTCATTATTCCATTCTTTATTATCTTTGTTGGAATATCCATGTTCATGCGTTTACGCCCGGACACGGTTCCGCTCTTTATTATTCTCTGCTTGGAATATCCTCATGCGTGTGTTTTACGCCAGATCCGGTTCCGTTATTTATTATTCATTGGAATAACCTATCTATCTGCAAGTAATCGCATGCATAGTGATTTCGTTGTTATTCCATTCTTTATTATTCTGTTAGAATATCCCGCTTGGCATTCGCGTATTACGCCTGACTCGGTTTCGTTTATTTATTATTCATTAGAATAACTTTGTCTGCAAGTACAATCGCATGTATGGTGATTTCTTTTATTATTCCATTCTTTATTATACTCAGTTGGTTAAAGTTTTGACTTCTATACTCATCATGAAATATCATTTTATTTGGTATTTTTTGTTATGAGTTACTATTCATAGATTACTATTCACCCGGTTACTATTCACTCTAGTATTATTCACTTGGGTATTTGGGGCACTTTTCATACCGGAATACTATTCACGAGTTACTATTCATGGGTTACTATTCACCCGAATATTATTCACTCGGGTATTTAGAGTACTTTTTATGTCGGGTTACTATTCACGAGATACTATTCCCGAAGTACTATTCACGACAAAAAATTGATTCTTTTCTGTCTAAATTATTTTTGGTGCAAGAATATTATTCTTGAATTTTACTCTACAAAGAAGTATCATGTTGACAATTTGGACGTTATTAGTTCCTGGATAATTTAATTCTTGAAATTGTTTTATTGAATTCTTATATCATTGTCATCATCCTCATGTTTATATTTTGTTGAAAGTCATCTCGTGGCACAGTGGTGCATAGATGGACTTGGTATGATTATGACTGAGATTATTCTTATAATCATGACCGTAATGTTACAAATGATGTGGAAAAAGTCCTCATTGGCCCGTAGTGCATTGATGGACGCTTTTGGTAAGATTATGGCTATGGATTCTCTTGACGAGGGAGCAAAGATGAATTGTTTTATGGCATGATCGGACCGTTGATGAAAACACGATTATCTTTGGCCCGTAGGTGCATGGATAATTCGTGGTCGTGATACTAAAGAATATCCTCGGCCCGTAGTGCGAGGATGATTTAATGATGTGGATTATTTATTGTTTGAGTCTCAAATGATAAAAGTGATGAAAACCTTTTTAAATCATAAAAGATAGTAGATTTTATTCTCTACTTGACTCTTTTAATAGATTGTTTGTTCTGCTGCAGTTAAACTTGATGTCTATTTTATTTTATCAGTTTAACATTGTTGAAGACTAATGATAATTTATTCTGCATTATCTTAGTCATAATATTTCTTACTAGGCTAGTTGAGCTCACCCTTTCCTTCACTGTTCTCTTCAGGAAATAAGAATAAAGCTGGGACTAGTCGGGGAACGGAGTGACGGTCCGAGATGGTGTCTTAGTAGTCCTCACCATTCTGTTAAATAGTGTGACAATAAATGTAATAAGGACTGAATTTGAGTTTGTATACTGTCTATGAGGACTCCATTGAGAGTGGATATTGTCTAGAAGGTAATATTCTTGTTTAAACTCTCAGTTTATGTTTTGTCGTATTTTGTCGTAGTTTAATGATGAATAAGTTCGTGTTGATTAAAGATGAATTTGATAGTTCCATTGTGTTGGCATTATTTGTGTTAGTAGAAATCAATATCTATTCCGATGATAATTGATGTCTAGGGGTTATATTGATAAATCGGGTAATTTATTGGATAAATGAGCAATTAATTGCTACTTATTCACATGCTTATATAACTATTTGTTCACATGTGTGTACTATTGAGTCACATTCATTTACTATTAGGGGAGTTGGTGTAAGATTGATAATACTTGTATGACTAAGTTAAAGATGGAGGTATAGATGAGGTACTATATTGTAATTAATTTTTACATGTTTAAGAACTATTGAGTCACATGATTTACTATTGAGTCACATGATTTTACTATTGATTCACATGATTTACTATTAGGGGAGTTGGTGCAAGATTGATAATACTTGCGGACTAAATTAAAAATGAAAGAAAAGTTGGAGGTATTGTCTCGTAATTTTTTTGAGCCCCAAAACGTATAATTATCGAAACTATATTTTTTATAAATAGAAGCTCATTCTTCCTTCATTTCTCACCAATTCACTAAAGCTTTAGAGCCATTATTATAGAGAAATTATATAGAGAGAAAGAAGAAAGTCCGCTCCCTCACTTATTCCATATCCAAATTTCTTTTGAGGTAAGGTGTAAGACCCCAACTTTTATGAATAAAATGAATTTTCTATAAATATCATTTTGAATATTATGGAATAAATTTGATATAATGTTATAGTTGTGGGTAATATTTATAAATTTTGCAAAAGTACGCAAGTTGTTATATAATATTCGATTGGTCGTGAATATTAAATGCGGCGACACAATCATTGGTGGACCCTAGCACGTAATTATTATCGGATTAAGAAAATGACAAAATTATTTTTATGAAAATAACGGCGGAAGTTTTACCGTTGATCTTGTTGAACTACTCGATAGTAAAAGTATAAGTAATACTGGCGTGGTTGCGAAGTAGACACCAGTATTGATTACTAATGCTTATGTGAGAAGTCACTCTCGGTTTGATTCAATTATTATCGATATTTTATATGTTATTAAATCGATAATTGAGATGATGAAAGTTGTTAATATTATTATTTGATTATTAACGATGTCTGAAGTTCGCCAGGAGAGGTTGATCATCTAATTGCGCTACCAATACGGAGAAATCCTTATTGGAAAGTCCCTCTTTCACAGGAACGACACAGTGCCGACATAGTGTGAATAATAATAATGATCATGATGTTTTGTTTTATTCAGATTATTAACGTAATAAAACAGAAAACTTTTATATAAAATGTATACTTTTATAAAGTTATTCATTTTATTAAAGCTAATAGTAAAATCTTTTTATATAAAACTGAATACTTTTATAAAGTTATCTGCTTTATTAGACAATAATTAGAATATATTATATTTTATTATGCATAGTGTTTGTATAGTGTTTGCATAGTGTTTGCATAGTAAAATCTTTTTAAAAGTTATTCGTTTTATTAGATTATAAATAGAATATATTATATTTTATTTAAAAGATTTTGCTTTAAATATGGACCGTCCGATTAAAATAAATCAATTTAGACCGTTCATGGATTAGTTACTATTCATTCCATTCTTCTATAAATAAAAGCTCATTCCTTCATCATTTCTTACGAATTCACTGAAACTCTAGAGAGAAAACTATAGAGAGAGAAAGAAGAAAAGTATTCTGCTTACTTCACTACTCGATATCAAGTTTCTTTTACGGTAAGGGGTATTATTTCTTTTATTCATGAAGAGAACTTCTATTATTCCATCTTTATTATTACATTGGAATAACCTTGTATCTGTGCTGCTACCCTATACTTGGTGAAATTCTTACATATTCCATTCTTATTATTACATTGGAATATCCTGTGCATGCTTTTACGCCTTACTGGTTCCGCCTTTTTATTATTCTATTGAATTTGGTTACGTCATTTAGTATTCTCGCTGAATAACTTTATCATGCAAAGTATCGCGTGCATGGTGATTTTGTTGTATTCCATTCTTTATTATTCTCGTTAGAATATCCGATTGGGTCACGATGATATTACGCTTTGACACGGTTCATTTTATTATTATTCGATAGAATAACCTTTGTCTATCTGTACCACATGCATGGTGATTTCTTTTGTTATTCCATTCTTTATTATACTCAGTTGGTTAAAGTTTTGACTTCTACACTCTATGAAATTAGTGGAATATTCTTGATATTTGCGCTTCATCCAATATCTTTTCATGGAAATATTCTTCTGAGAATTCTTGAATTTTACTTTACAAAGAAGTATCATGTTGACAATTTGGATGTTATTAGTTCGTGAATAAATTAATTCTTGAACTTGTTTTATTGAATTCTTATATCATTGTCATCATCCTCATGTTTATATTATTTTTAAAAGTCATCTGTGGCCTGTAGTGCATAGATGGACTTGGTATGATTATAACAAGGGATTATTGGTGTAATCATCAGTAGTAATATTACAAATGATTTGGTAAAAGTCCTCATTGGCCCGGTGCCTTGATGGACAAATGATTGTTGGCATGATCATGACCATTGATGAATACACAAATATCCTTGGCCGTAGTTCATGGATAATTTGTGGTCGTGACCTAATGAATATCCTTGGCAGTAGTCTTGCGAGGATGATGTGGATTATTTATTAGTGAGTCTCGTGATAAAAGTGATGAAAACCTTTTAAATCATAAAAGATAGTAGATTTTATTCTCTACTTGACTCTTTTAATGGATTGCATGTTCCACTACAGTTAAACTTGATGTCTATTATATTTTATCAGTTTAACACTGTTGAGGACTAATGATAATTTATTCTGCATTATTTTAGTCATAATATTTCTTACTAGGCTAGTTGAGCTCACCATTTCCTTCACTGTTCTCTTCAGGAAATGAGAATGTAATAGGACTAGTCGGGGAATGGAGTGATGGTCCCAGATCTTTCCTAAGAGTCCTCACTATTACATTAAATAGTGTGATAATAAATGTAATGAGGACTAAATTGAGTGTGGATATTGTCTAAATGACAATATTTGTATTAAAACTCACAACATGTATTTTGTCATATTTTACATGACTGTTGTATAATCAAGTTGTATTTGAATTTAGTACCATGTATTTGGCGACTCAAGATGAGTGATGTATACCTATTTTGGGGTCGTCATAGTTGGTATCAAAGCTTAGGGATATGATCCCTAGCTGAGATGTGAGATAAGAACTAGGAGGAGAGAGAGGGAATTCCTTTGCTAGTATGACCTACCTATGTTTATTTGGTATTTAATTGGTTCGGTCGTAGTATAGGGATAATATGTGATATGTTAATTAACCCTTGTTTTGTGGCGGTGATTTGAAAATGGCATCCGAGAATATTGAGAACATCAATGGAGCCTGAGAGGCCGCTTTGAGTCTCCACATGTGAGACCCCGATTTTATGAATAAATATTTAATTTTTTTTGAAATATTTTTAATATTATGGTGTGGATTTGATATATTGTTATAGTTGTGGGTAGTATTTGAAAATTTTGCAAAGTATGCAAGTTGTTATTTAATATTCGATTGGTCGGGAATATTAAATGCAGACGACCTGATCATTGGTGGAACCACAATGTAAGAACTATCGTAGTTAGAAAATGACAAAATATTTTTTATGAAAATAACGGCGGAGGTTTTACTGCTATTATCTTATTGAACTACTCGGTAGTAAAAATACGATGTCTACGTGGTTGCATAGTAGCACATGGTATTGATTATTGATGCTTACGTGAGAAATCACTCATTTATACTCAATTATTACTATAGTAATTGTTGCATCATATCTCTCGTATTATTGATTCAATTATTGTCACAAAGATCATCTACATTATATGTTATATTGTTAAATCAATAATTGAGACGACAAAATTATTCATATTATTAAATCACAATATTTACAATGTCTGAAGTTACACAAGGAGAGGTTTGGTCACCTAATTGCTAACGAATGGGGAGAAATCCTTATTAAAAGCCCTCTTCTTGGGAACGACACGGTTGTTAAATATTGTGAGTTATAATATTAATGATGAATAAGTTAAGTGTTGATTAAAGATGAATTGATAGTTCCATTATGTTGAAATTATTTGTGTTAAACATTTATTTCGATAGTAATTGATGTCTGAAGGTTATATTGTTCAATCGGGTATTTGGGGCACTTTTTGTGTCAAGTTACTATTCACGAGTTACTATTCACGAGTTACTATTCATGAGTTACTATTCATGAGTTACTATTCATGAGTTACTATTCACGAGTTACTATTCACAAAGTTACTATTCATGAGTTACTATTCACGAGTTACTATTTACGAGTTAATATTCACTAAGCATTATTATTCACTCTATTATTGTGCATTCGAATTATTTGGGTACAATATTATTTCATAAGAGATGTGCTAATTTTTCAGGTAGTTGGTTGAATGAATCAATATGGACCGCCGGTGAAAGTTATAATAGTGAATCAATATGGGTCATTTGGTTTAAAGTTTTAATAGTAAATCGGTATGAATGAAGTAAACTTTAAGTTTTAATAATAAATCGATCTGGATTGTTCGTTTAAAAGTAAATCGATCTGGACCGTTCATGAATTAGTTACTTATTCAATCCATTCTTCTATAAATAGAAGCTCATTCCTTCATTATTTCTTACGAATTCACCGAAACTCTAGAGAGAATTATAGAGAAAGAAGAAGAGTATTCGCTACTTCACTACTTTGATATCTAGTGTCTTTTACTTGTAAGGGATATTATTTGTTGTTGCACTGTAAGGGGGTGTTATTCTTTCTTATTCGTGAAGAGAACTTCAGTTATTCCATTCTTTATTATTCTGTTGGAATAACTCCTGTAAAAGTGGCATACCCTATACATAACCTCGTGATACGCATACCCTATACTTGGTGAAATCCTTATGTTATTCCATTCTTATTATTCATTGAATAATCAGACATTATCTGGCACATGTGACGCCTCCAAAATAGGTCCATTCCATCTAACCCATTCTCGAGTCGCCAAATACATGAGTAATAAATAACTACAACTTTATTATTACAACATATAAACTGTGAGTTTAAATACGAGATATTGCCATCTAAGACAATATCCACACGCAAATAAATCCCCATCATAATTATTAATACATTATTTTACAAAAATGGTGAGGACTACTAAACAACTCTCTCTAGAACCTTCATTCCATACCCAATCTAGTACTTTCGCTACATTCTCGCCTCCTCGAGAAGAAAAAATGAACAACAAGGAAAAGGGTGAGCTCAACTAGCCCGAAGAAAGAATATTATGACTAAGATAATATACAACAAATTATCGTTAGTCTTCAACAGAGGAAAAATCTAATAGAATACAATAGACAACAGCTTTTAAATCAAGATTACATGGTGAAATAATAATTCATTAGAAGAGTTAAGTAGAGAATGCAAACTACTATCTTCTATATATGAATTTAAAAGTTCATCGTCGATATTTTATCCTGTAACATCAATCAATATATATCTGAATCAAATATTCATCTTTGCACTACAAAACCAAAGATATTCATCGATTAGTCATGTTCATCAAAACACTGCTCATCTTTGCACTACTGCCAAAGATATTAATCGATCATTCGTATTCATCTCAACACTGCTCATCTTTGCACTACGTGCCAAAGATATTCAAGAATATCATCATTTAGGACCGAGGATGATGAAAATATTTTAAAGGAAGCGAATCCAAAGAAAAACAAAAGAACAAATATTAAGGATTAAGTATTTTAAACAATCCAAGTTCAAAAATACTTACATAAGTAATCGAGTGTGAGTAAAATTCAAGAACGATCAAAACATGGATACAATCAAAAATTTAGTATCCGAATAGATATTTTGGACAAAAGAAGAAATTTCATTTTTCTATGAATAGTGTTCGTATTAATGAATAGTCATTATCGTGAATAATGCCGTATCGTGAATAGTAACTCAAACACGAAAAGATAGAAATTTCACAAAAAAACATCTTCACGCTTCGTGAATAGTACTGTGAATAATAGTAACTCGTGAATAGTAATCGTGAATAGTAACCTTGCCATGAAAAAGTTCTAAATTTGTTAAAATTTCCAACCAATATTTCTAAGCGTAATGATATTGAAGAAATAATATCATTTTCGAATAAAATAACATCCCTTACCTCGAAAGACAAGTGATTTCTAGTTGAAACAGGATATAAGCTATGACGAATTTGAACCGTATAGAAATACTCAAAGTATACTCAAAATACTCACAAGAATATCAACTCGATAATATAGAGAGAAAACTTGAGGTTCACGGTGTGATTTTCAATTCTAACCCAAGACCCTATTTATAGGAAAATGCTTAGAACACCAAAGTAGAAAATTTAATAAATTAATATTATAATTTTCCACAACTTCATACGCACACTAACAATCTGAATTCAGCCTCCTAATCACATGTTAAATGAGTTTCAAAATGACAAAAATGTTTTTGTATTTAAAAATATTTTAAACTTCAAAATCAATTATTTGAACTTGAAACTTCAATAATTCATAATAAATAGCCCTTTTATCGGAAAATTCAATCTCTATAAATTTTATAGGAAATTCAATTCTCTACAACTTTGCGAGAAGAAAGTTTTTCAAATTCCCAACAAAAATTGACCAAAATCAACAAATTCAGAGATTTTTCACAGCTATAATCGAATTTCGATCCAATAATTGTGTCCACTAACACACAAAATATGTATTAAACATTTAATGCCACAAAAATACTCTTCCTCCTCATATACTCATATATCCCACATTCATTATAAAATATCATCGTTAATATATTATTAAAATAATATATTTAAATGAATTATTTTATCGAAAAAAAAGATAAAATATTAATTTTCAACAATTGTCACTTTAAAAATTTTCTCCATATATATCTACATAAAATCAATATTTTCCTCATCGTATAAATCAATAATTAATTATTCACAAATAATATTCTGACGAGAACAATCTTGTGACGGTAGCTCCTGGAAAGAGGGCTTTTCAATAAGGATCTCTCCTTCTTGGCACGCAATTAGGTGACCAAACCTCTCCTTATGTAACTTTCTAGACATTGCCAATAATGTTATCCAATAATATTATTCAGATAATATGAATTATTGCTCTGATAATGAAAATCTACGTGTAATGACAATTTATTGAAACAACAAGAATATAAAATATCAATACGCAATTATTGAATCAATAAAATAAAATACTAAACGAGTATTTCATCGTAACAATTATTGAGTAGTGCCTTCTTTACGTAAGAATCAATAATTGGTGCAATACTGTCTTCTTCTTGCTCAACAACGCATATTAGTGTGTTTTAACCAACTAGGTATTCCAACAAGATAATCAGTAACAACTTCGCGTTATTTATAAACAACTTATATTTATGCGTTTTCTTCATCAATCGATTTCAGTTATGGGGCCCACAAAAGATCATGCGCCATCGCATACGAATATTCCCCGACGATCTTAAATATTCCACGACGAAAACGAATATTCCCAAATGATAATGAATATTTTATAACCACTTGCTTATTCAAAATATTTGCGTATTTTACCCATAACTATCCACATTAATCAAATCAACCCTTACTATTTCAAAATAATAAATAGAGGAAAATAAATTTCATTTATTAATAATTTGGGTCTTACAACTTCCTCCTTATGAAATTTAAATCCCTCGAAATTGGCGACGTCACGATCTGGTGTTTGAAAAGATGAGAATACCTCACTTTCATTTTCGCTTCCAACTCCCGTTATTTCCTCAATAGCATGGTTTCTCCACAAAACTTTAACTTGTGGTATAACCTCCTACATAGGACATGTTCTTTCCTATCCAAGATCTTGACAATACCTCCTCGTATGTTAAGTCTTGGCTATCTCGTCCTAGGTTCTAACTCAATGACGTGGTTCGAATTAGTCCACATATTTACGTAACATCGATCGTGAAAAGCGTTATGAACACGCGTCATACTTGGTGGTAAAAAGCGAGTCTATAGGCCACGGTTCCTATTCGATCGAGAATTTCAAATGGATTAATAAATCGAAGGATTGAGCTTTCCTCACCTCACCGATTCTCGCTTTTGAAATAACAACTTCTTGCATCTTCTTCTTCATATTCATCAACTCCGGTGTGTAGCTTGAACAACTTTAACTTTATCGATTAAAGTCGATTATACTCGTATATCATCACGTGGTTACCTAGAGTTTTCATCTCCATCTCTATTATTTGTAAATTATCTGAAATGAGTCTTTGACAATATCGTACTCGTCTTGTATATCGATCTTCTACTCAACACGTCACTACCACGTTAAACTTTTCGGGATGGCATGGTCGAAACATGTCTTTGAAATGAGTCTCCTCTTGAGTTCTTGAAGCTCTTCCCACATTCTTGCTCCATTCGAATTTTGTATCTCTACGAGTCACCACATGCGTTAATGGAATAGCGATTCGAGAATATCCTTCAACGAATCTCCGATAATAACCAACTAAGCCTAGAAAGCTACGTATTTCGATTACCGACTTAGGTTGTTCTCAATCATGTGACTCATATCCCAACCTTGGATAAGAGCGTTACAATGACACCTATCGGGTTCTTATCGCATTAATGTGGTGTCCCCCTATGGAGAGTAAAGCTTCGTGCATTCCACAAAGGAAGTCACCAGATAAAGGCTCGGTACCAAATTCTATAGTTGAATTTTAACTCTGAAGTTCAATAGGAGCCATTCGATATAAGATTTTAGAAATGAGTTTTGTCTGCAAGGGTTCAAAGTAGATACAAAATTTAATATCGAACTTTGGGAGTAAGCGAAATTCTTGAAATCGTCGGGAAAAATTAATAACAACGGGAATATTATTCAAATCGGCGTGTCTTTATTCAAATCCTTAACATGGACTAAGAAAACTTGACATCCGTAATAAGCGAATGACTTCATGGCTTGATATGAAAATGTTTGACTACAATGGTTTGATTGTCAGATTCGAATAACGGTTGCTTAAAAATATGAAAACTAACAACCTTACGAAAGTAATCAATTTCGGCATGATGAGTAGTTAACCTTAAAATCACATCAAAAGCAAATATCTCTATAGAAATAAGGTTAACGGTAATGTGATAGTGCCAACTGAATCAAGCAAGATTTCTAAACAACGGATGTAATGAAAGTTTCTCTAGCGGAGTCTCCATAAATAGGTCAAAGTCTAATTTCTCGTAGTCAAGTTTAAGCGTTGAGCGCAAGACGAAGAGATAAAAGAATGGGTAGAACCAAATTATCTAGTAAGGTATAAACTTGCAAGAATTTATAATTAACTAACCTGGTACTAACCGTTCGGGTTCCTCGCATTTTTGACCGAGTCACGACAAACGCTCTTCTAGGAACCATCGACTTTGACTTTTACGGGACATCCTTTTGAGTCACCATTCCCATTGGACTGGTTTCGATATCATCTGATCTCTTGAAGCGATATGTCCTTCTTTTCCACAATTATAGCATACCTTAAAGCTGTTGTGGGCAGTTTGGGATGATACATTATTTTACAAAAATGGTGAGGACTCTAAACAACTCTCTCTAGAACCTTCATTCCATACCACAGAGCTAGTACTCGCTACATTCTAGCCTCCACGAGAAGAAAAATGGAACAACAAGGAAAAGGGTGAGCTCAACTAGCCCGATAAAAGAATATTATGACTAAGATAATATACAACAAATTATCGTTAGTCTTCAAGCGGGAAAAATCTAATAGAATACTGATAGACAACCAGGTTTTAAATCAATATTCGCGTTGAAATAATAATTCATTAGAAGAGTTAAGTAGAGAATGCAAACTACTATCTTCTATATATGAATTTAAAAGTTCATCGTCGATATTTTATCCTGTAACATCAATCAATATATATACGAATCAAATATTCATCTTTGCACTCTGAGGCCAAAGATATTCATCGATTAATTAATGTTCATCTAAACACTGTTCATCTTTTTACACTACGGGCCAAAGATATTAATCGATCGGTCGTATTCATCTCAACACTGCTCATCTTTTGCCTTACTGGGCCAAAGATATTCATAATATCATCATTTAGGGTGAGGATGATGAAAAATATTTTAAAGGAAAGCGAATCCGGTGAAACAAAAGAACAAATATTAAGGATTAAGTATTTTAAACAATCCAAGTTCAAAAAATACTTCATAAGTAATCAGTGGAGTAAAATTCAAGAATGATCAAAACATGGATACAATCAAAGCTAATATCCGAATAGATATTTTGGACAAAAAGAAGAAATTTCATTTTGGGTGAATAGTGTCGTATTAAGTGAATAGTGCAAGTGATATCGTGAATAATCTTGGTATCGTGAATAATAACTCAGAGCACCAAAAAGATAGAAATTTCACAAAAAAACATCTTCACGCTTAAATGAATAGTACTAAATGAATAGTAACTTCGTGAATAGTAACCTGTCATGAAAAAGTTCTAAATTTGATAAAAATTTCCAACCAATATTTAACGTAATGATATTGAAGAAATAATATCATTTTCGAATAAAATAACATCCACTTACCTCGAAGAAGCGATATCTTCTAGTTGAAACAGGATATAGGCTATGACTTGAACTTGAACTAGTATAGAAATACTCAAAGTATACTCAAAATACTCACAAGAATAAACTCGATAATATAGAGAGAAAACTTGATTTACGGTGTGATTTTCAATTCTAACTTAAGCACCTATTTATAGGAAAATCTTTAGAACACAAAAGTAGAAAATTTAATAAATTAATATTATAATTTTTCCACAACTTCATCATACACTAACAATCTGAATTCAGCCTCCTAATCACATGTTAAATGAGTTTCAAAATATGACAAAAAACGTTTTTGTAATTAAAAATATTTTAAACTTCAAAAATCAATTATTTGAACTTGAAACTTCAATAATTCATAATAAATAGCCCTTTTATCGTAAAAATTCAAATCTACGCAAATTTTTATAGGAAATTCAATTCTCTACAACTTTGGAAGAAAGTTTTTCAAATTCCAAGCAGAAATTGGCCAAAATCAACAAGCGAAGCGATTTTACAAATTATAATCAAATTTCGGTCGATAATTGTGTCCACTAACACACAAAATATGTGTTAAACATTTAATGCCACAAAAATACTCTTCCTCCTCATATACTCATATATCCCACATTCATTATAAAAATATCATCGTTAATATATTATTAAAATAATATATTTAAATGAATTATTTTATCGAAAAAGATAAAATATTAATTTTCAACAATTGTCACTTTAAAATTTTCTCCATATATATCTACATAAAATCAATATTTTCCTCATCGTATAAATCAATAATTAATTATTCACAAATAATATTACAGAATCACGATCTTGTGACCCGGTGGTTTCCGGAAGAGGGGCTTTCGATAAGGATCTCTCTCTTCTTGGCGCCTGATTAGGTGACCAAACCTCTCCTTAGATGCCGGAACTTTCTAGACATTGCCAATAATGTTATCCAATAATATTATTCAGGATAATATGAATTATTGCTCGATAATGAAAAATCTTGTGTAATGACAATTTATTGAAACAACGATAATATAAAATATCGATCACGTGAATTATTGAATCAATAAAATAAAATCTTAAAGCAAGTAATTCTTTGTAACAATTATTGAGTAGTGCCTTCTTACGTAAGAATCAATAATTGGTGCAATGCAACTGAGTATCTTCTTGTTCAACAATGGCGTATTAGTGTGTTTTAACCAACCTTGGGTATTCAACGATGATTATGTTGATAACAACAACTACGTAGTTATTTATAAACAACTTATATTTGTCGTTTTCTTCATCAATCGATTTTTTCGTTATGGGGCCCACAAAAGGCTGCGCCAAATGCGAATATTCTGCAAGCATGTCTGAATATTCCACGACCAAAACGAATATTCCCAAGCGATAATGAATATTTTATAACCACTTGCTTATTCAAAATATTTGCGTATTTTACCCATAACTATCCACATTAATCAAATCAACCCTTACTATTTCAAAATAATAAATAGAGGAAAATAAATTTCATTTATTAATAATTTGAGGTCTTCTGACCTCCCTCCTTATGAAATTTAAATCCTCGAAATTGTCGCGTGCGTACTGGTGTTTGAAAAGATGAGAATACCTCGCTTTCATTTCGTTTCCAACTCCGGGTCATTTCCTCAATAGCATGGTTTCTCCTGAAAACTTTAACTTGTGGTATAACCTCGGTCATAGGACATGTTTTTTCTATCCAAGATCTTGGCGAGTACCTCCTCGTATGTTAAGTCTTGGCTATCTCTGTCCGGTTTCTAACTTCAATGGCGTGGTTCGGTTCGTCCACATATTTACGTAACATCGATCGTGAAAAGCGTTATGAACACGCGTCGTACTTGGCGGTAAAAGCAGTCTATAGGCCCGCGGTTCTATTCGATCGAGAATTTCAAATGGATTAATAAATCGAAGGTTTGAGCTTTCCTCACCTCACCGATTCTCGCTTTTGAAATAACAACTTCTTGCATCTTCTTCTTCAAATTCATCGACTCGGTGTGTAGCTTGAACGACTTTAACTTTATCGATTAAAGTCGATTATACTCGTATATCATCAATGTGGGTACCTAGAGTTTTCATCTCCATCTCTATTATTTGTAAATTATCTGAAATGAGTCTTTGTGAATATCGTACTTCGTGCTTGTATCGATCTTCTACTCAACCGCGTCGGCTACCACGTTCGCTTTTCCGGATGGCATGGTGAGAACATGTCTTTGAAATGAGTCTCTCTCTTGAGTTCTTGAAGCTCTTCCCACATTCTTGCTCCATTCGAATTTTGTATCTCTACGAGTCAATTTGCGTTAATGGAATAGCGATTCGAGAATATCCTTGAACGAATCTCAGATAATAACCAACTAAGCCTGAAAGCTCGTATTTCGATTACTGACTTAGGTTGTTTCTCAAGCGTGACTCATATCCCACCTTGGATATGCGTTACAATGACACCTATCGGTTTACTATCGCATGCGAATATGGTGTCCCCTATGGAAATGCGGCGGTGCATTCCACAAAGAAGTCACCGGATAAAGGCTCGGTACCAAATTCTATAGTTGAATTTTAACTCACGAAGTTCAATAGGAGCCATTCGATATAAGATTTTAGAAATGAGTTTTATCTCGGGTTTCAAAGTAGATACAAAATTTAATATCGAGCTTTGGGAGTAAGCGAGAATTCTTCTTGAAATACGTCGGGAAAAATTAATAACAACGGGAATATTATTCAAATCGGCGTGTCTTTATTCAAATCCATAACATGGACTAAGAAAACTTGACATCCGTAATAAGCGAATGACTTCATGGCTTGATATGAAAATGTTTGACTCAATGGTTTGATTGCTTGAATTGAATAACGAGTTGCTTAGGAATATGAAAACTAACAACCTTACGAAAGTAATCAATTTTGGCGTGATGAGTAGTTAACCTTAAAATCACATCAAAAGCAAATATCTACTATAGAAATAAGGTTAACGAGGTAATGTGATAGTGCCAACTGAATCAAGCAAGATTTCTAAACAACGGATGTAATGAAAGTTTCTCTAACGGAGTCTCCATAAATAGGTCAAAGTCTAATTTCTCGTGTAGTCGAGTTTAAGCGTTGGCGCATGACAAGAGATAAAGAATGGGTAGAACAGGTATCTAGTAAGGTATAAACTTAGCGAAATTTATAATTAACTAACGAGTGCTAACCGTTCGGGTTCCTCGCATTTTGACCGGTCACGACAAAGCGCTCTTCTAGGAATCGTTGACTTTGACTTTTACGGGACATCCTTTTGAGTCACCATTCATTTGGTGGGTTTGATATCGTCTGATCTCGGCGATATGTCTTTCTTTTCCACAATTATAGCATACCTTAAAAAGCTGTTGTGGGCGGTTTTGAATGATATGTCCCTCTTTCCGCATTTGTAACATCTGACCAATGGTGGTCTTTCTCCTCCCTTGGAACCGATTCTTCTTTGTGGTGTTGATGTCTTCACATGGTGGTTGTTGAATCTCCTCTTTTAAAATCTCCTCCCAGGCTAAACTTCTTATATTTTCATGGCCACGATTACCACGGAGTGGTTCTACGCTTTGTCCAAGTATTCTTCTTTCTCCGTTTGGTTATCGTTATTACGATGGTTGCTTTATCTTGATTATATGATCCACAGTTATGGTCCCTCGGTTGAGCGTACTCGTTATCTCGCTCTAACAATTTGAGCCAGGCCACATTGACAACATCTGAATAGAGAAAATTTATGAGAAATGAGATCTTGGCGTATGTGGGGTTTGAAACCTCTCGAAACATCCGCGTCATCGTTCCTCATTCTCCACCAAATGAGGTGCAAACACAGGATAACTCCGCGAACTTGGCCTCGTCTTTGGGACAAAATCGTGTTATTACTGCTCCGGTCTAATAAACTCCACTTCCTTCATATAATGAATACTTTCGGGGAAGTACTTGTCATTGAACTATTTCTAAACGTCTCCCATGACATCTTGAGTCTGGTTTGGATGGATGTACTCTTCCAGATTCCCACGATGTCTGCCTCGTTCTGAACATAAAAGTAGCGAATGGAACTTTCATTTCCTCCGTGCATCCCAGACATCGAATATCTTGGTAATTTGTTTGACCCACGTCTCGCCTTAATCGGATCAAAACTTTCCCAGAATTACGGTGGTCCCACTCTTTGAGCTGCTTGGTTTGTGACCACCCGTGAATTACTATCATTTCCTCTGTATTTTGAACACGAGTCTCCTAAATGCGATTTTGCATGAGCTGCAAAAACTTCTAAACATCCCTCGTTCATCATCACTCTGCTCGGTTGGTGTTGTTCACGGGAGGTACATTGCCGACTGTTGCACGTTCTCCTCGTTGGTAAATCTGAGGCATCTCCACGGTCTCATTTACTCCTTTGTTAATATTCTCGATCGACATTCTCAAATCTTTCATAAAAAACAAGGGTTAATTAAGGAAATCGATATATCACATAATATCCTATATCTTAACCAACTAACAAATAAGCTTAGGTAGGACACACTTAGCGAAGGATTTTCGTCTCTCCCTCTGAGTTCTATTCCCGATCTCATGGAGATCATATCCTAAGCTCGATACCAATTTGTGGCGCCCCCAAAATAGGTCCATTCCATCCAACCCATTACGAGTTAAGCCAAATACATGATGCGAAATAACTACTGACTTTATTATTACAACATATAAGCGTGAGTTTAAATACATATATTGCCATTTAAATAGAATTATATCCACTGATAAAATAAATCCCCATCATAATTATTGATACATTATTTTACAAAATGGTGAGGACTACTAAACAACTCTCTCTAGAACCTTCATTCCATACCCCAGAGCTAGTACTTTCATTACATTCTGCGCCTCTGAGAAAAAAAATGGAACAAAAAGGAAAAGGGTGAGCTCAACTAGCCCGATAAAGAATATTATGACTAAGATAATATCTGACAAATTATCGTTAGTCTTCAACGAGGAAAAAAATCTAATAGAATCTGATAGACAACCAGTTTTTAAATCAATATTATGGTGAAATAATAATTCATTAGAAGAGTTAAGTAGAGAATGCAAACTACTATCTTACATATATGAATTTAAAAGTTCATCGTCGATATTTTATCCTGTAACATCAATCGATATATATACGGAATCAAATATTCATCTTTTTGCCTCTCTGAGGCGAAAGATATTCATCGATTAATCATATTCATCTAAACACTGTTCATCTTTTACTTGCTACGGGCGAAGATATTAATCGATCGGTCGTATTAATCTCATTTTGTTATCTATCTTTTCTTTCTACGGGCGAAAAGATATTCATCAAAATCATTCATCTTTGCTTTTCTGGGCCAAAGATATTCGATAATATCATCATCATTTAGGGTGAGGATGATGAAAAATATTTTAAAGAAAGCGAATCCGGTTGAAACAAAAGACAAATATTAAGGATTAAGTATTTTAAACAATCCAGTTCAAAAATACTTCATAAATAATCGTAGTGGAGTAAAATTCAAGAATGATCAAAACATGGATCTGATCAAAGCTAGTATCCGAATAGATATTTTAGACAAAAGAAGAAATTTTCATTTTTAGGTGAATAGTCTTGTATTAAGTGAATAGTCTTAGTATCGTGAATAATCTTGTATCGTGAATAGTAACTCAGACACGAAAAGATAGAAATTTCACAAAAAAACATCTTCGCATGCTTGAATAGTACTTCGTGAATAGTAACTAAATGAATAGTAACTCGTGAATAGTAACTTCGTGAATAGTAACTGATGAATAGTAACCCCAGACATGAAAAAGTTCCAAATTTGATAAAAATTTCCAACCAATATTTGGCATAATGATATTGAAGAAATAATATCATTTTGAATAAAATAACATCCACTTACCTCGAAAACGATACTTAGTTGAAACAGGATATAGGCTATGACTTGAACTTGCAGTATAGCAATACTCAAAGTATACTCAAAATACTCACAAGAATAAACTCGATAATATAGAGAGAAAACTTGATTTACGGTGTGATTTTCAATTCTAACCTAAGCACCTATTTATAGGAAAATCTTAGAACACGAAAGTAGAAAATTTAATAAATTAATATTATAATTTTTCACAACTTCATCGCATACTAACAATCTGAATTCAGCCTCCTAATCACATGTTAAATGAGTTTCAAAAATTCAAAATGAAAAAAAACGTTTTGTAATTAAAAATATTTAAAACTTCAAAAATCGATTATTTGAACTTGAACTTCATAATTCATAATAAATAGCCCTTTTATCAGAAAATTCAAATCTACGCGAATTTTTTATAGGAAATTCAATTCTCTACAACTTTGCGAAGAAAGTTTTTCAAATTCCAAACAAAATTGGCCAAAATCCACAAGCGAGGCGATTTTCGGTTTATAATCAAATTTGATTCGATAATTGTGTCCACCAACACACAAAATATGTGTTAAACATTTAATGCCACAAAAATACTCTTCCTCCTCATATACTCATATATCCCACATTCATTATAAAAATATCACCAGTTAATATATTATTAAAATAATATATTTAAATGAATTATTTTATCGAGAAAAAGATAAAATATTAATTTTCAACAATTGTCACATTAAAAATTTTCTCCATCTATATCCACATAAAATCAATATTTTCCTCATCATATAAATCAATAATTAATTATTCACAAATAATATTACGAGAATCACGATCTTGTGACCCGGTAGTTCCAGGAAGAGAGGGCTTTCGATAAGGATCTCTCACTATTGGCGGCCTATGATTAGGTGACGAAACCTCTCCTTGAAGCGAACTTTCTAGACATTGCCAATAATGTTATCTAATAATATTATTGAGGATAATATGAATTATTGCTCGATAATGGAAAATCTTGTGTAATGACAATTTATTGAAACAACGATAATATAAAATATCGATCGTGATTATTGAATCGATAAAATAAAATCTTGAGCGATAATTCTTTGTAACAATTATTGAGTAGTGCCTTCTTACGTAAGAATCAATAATTGGTGCAATCTGGTGTCTTCTTCTTGTTCGACAATGGCGTATTAGTGTGTTTTAACCACCCAATTATTCAACAGATGATATACTTGAGTAACAACTTCTGTGATTTATTTATAAACAACTTATATTTGTCGTTTTCTTCATCCATCGCTTTCAGATTATGGGGCCCACAAAAGCTTGCATGAGTAAATGCGAATATTCCCAAGCGATGCTGAATATTCCACGACCAACGAATATTCCCAAGCGATAATGAATATTTTATAACCACTTGCTTATTGAAATATTTGCGTATTTTACCCATAACTATCCACATTAATCAAATCAACCCTTACTTATTTCAAAATAATAAATAGAGGAAAATAAATTTCATTTATTAATAATTTGAGGTCTTCTGACCTCCCTCCTTATGAAATTTAGTCCTCGAAATTGGCGTCGTACACAGTGTTTGAAAAGATGAGAATACCTCGCTTTCATTTCGTTTCCAACTCCCGGTCATTTCCTCGATAGCATGGTTTCTCCACAAAACTTTAACTTGTGGTATAACCTCGGTACATAGGACATATTCTTTCTATCCAAGATCTTGGCAGGTACCTCCTCGTACGTTAAGTCTTGGCTATCTCGTCCGGTTCTAACTTCGATAGCGTGGTTGAATTAGTCCACATATTTACGTAACATCGATCGTGAAAAGCGTTATGAACACAGCGTCGTACTTGGCGGTAAAAGCGAGTCTATAGGCCCAGTTCTATTCGATCGAGAATTTCAAATGGATTAATAAATCGAAGGTTTGAGCTTTCCTCGCCTCATGGATTCTAACTTTTGAAATAACGACTTCTTGCACCTCCTTCTTTCATTCATCGACTCGGTGTGTGCTTGAAACGACTTTAACTTTATCGATTAAAATCGATTATACTAAGTATATCATCACGTGGGTACCTAGAGTTTTCATCTCCATCTCTATTATTTGTAAATTATCTGAAATGAGTCTTTGTGATATCGTTTTCGTACTTGTATCGATCTTCTACTCAACACGTCGGCTTTCGTTAAACTTTTCGAGGATGGCGTGGTGAACATGTCTTTGAAATGAGTCTCTCTTGAGTTCTTGAAGCTCTTCCCACATTCCTTGCTCCATTCGAATTTTGTATCTCTCTGAGTCAATTGCGTTAATGGAATAGCGATTGAGAATATCCTTGACGAATCTCCGATAATAACCAACTAAGCCTGAAAGCTACGTATTTAGATTCTGAAGCTTAGGTTGTTCTCAAGCTGTGACTCGTATCGACCTTGGATAGCGCGTTACAATGACACTATCGGTTTACTTATCGCTTGCGAATATGGTGTCCCCTACGAATGCGGCTTGATTGCATTCCACAAAAGTCACCGGATAAAGGCTCGGTACCAAATTCTATAGTTGAATTTTAACTCACGAAGTTCAATAGGAGCCATTCGATATGAGATTTTAGAAATGAGTTTTGTCTGGGGTTCAAAGTCGATACAAAATTTAATATCGAACTTTGGGAGTAAGCGAAATTCTTGAAATCGTCGGGAAAAATCAATAACAACGAGAATATTATTCAAATCGGCGTGTCTTTATTCAAATCCATAACATGGACTAAGAAAACTTGACATCCGTAATAAGCGAATGACTTCATGGCTTGATATGAAAATGTTTGACTTCTGATGGTTTGATTGCTTGAATTGAATAACGGGTTGCTTAGGAATATGAAAACTAACACCTTACGAAAGTAATCAATTTCGGCGTGATGAGTAGTTAACCTTAAAATCACATCAAAAGCAAATATCTCTATAGAAATAAGGTTAACGAGGTAATGTGATAGTGCCAACTGAATCAAGCAAGATTTCTAAACAACGGATGTAATGAAAGTTTCTCTAATGGAGTCTCCATAAATAGGTTAAAGTCTAATTTCTCGTAGTCAAGTTCAAGCGTTGGCATGAAAAAGAGATAAAAGAATGGGTAGAATCGGTATCTAGTAAGGTATAAACTTAGCGAAAATTTATAATTAACTAACGTCGTGCTAACCGTTCGGGTTCTCGCATTTTAATGGAAGTCCGCGACAAAGCGCTCTTCCGAGAATCGTTGACTTTGACTTTTACGGGACATCCTTTTGAGTCACCATTCCATTGGTGGGTTTGATATCGTCTGATCTCGGCGATATGTCCTTCTTTTCCTGATTATAGCATACCTTAAAGCTGTTGTGGGCGGTTTGGGTGATATATCCCTCTTTCCGCATTTGTAACATCTGACCGATGGGTGGTCTTCTCTCTCCACTTGGAACCCGATTCTTCTTTGGTGTTGGCGTCTTCACATGGTGGTTGTTGAATCTCCTCTTTTAAAATCTCCTCCCAGGCTCGCTTCTTCTTATTTTCATGGCCACGATTACCACGGTGGTTCTAGCCTTTTAATCCGTATTCTTCTTTCTCCATTTGGTTATCGTTATTACGATGTGGCTATATCTTGATATGATCTGGTTATGGTCCCTCGGTTGAGCGTACTTTCGTTATCTCGCTCTAACAATTGAGACCTGTTTTGACAACATCTGAATAGAGAAAAATTTATGAGAAATGAGATCTTGGCGTATGTCGGGTTTCAAACCTCTCGAAACATCCGCGTCATCGTTCCTCATTCTCCACCAAATGAGGTGCAAACACAGGATAACTCCATGAACTTAGCCTCGTCTTTGGGACACTTGTCGTATTATTACTCTCGGTCTAATAAACTCCACTTCCTTCGTATAGCCGAATACTTTCGAGGAAGTACTTGTCATTGAACTATTTTGAAACGTCTCCCATGACATCTTTGAGTGTGGTTTGGATGGAGTACGCTTCCTGATTCCCACGATGTCTGCCTCATTCTGGAACATAAAAAGTAGCGAATGGAACTTTACATTCCTCCGTGCATCCCAGACATCGAATATCTTGGTAATTTGTTTGACCCGTGTCTCGCTTGTAATCGGATCAAACTTTCCCAATTACGGTGGTCCCGACTCTTTGAGCTGCTTGGGTTGTGACCACCCGTGTAATTCTATCATTTCCTCTGTATTTTGAACACGAGTCTCCTCGTCGATTTTGCATGAGCTGCAAAAAGCTAAACATCCCTAGTTCATCATCTTTCGGTGGTGTTGTTCACGGAGGTACATTCACGGGAGGTACATTGCCATTTTGTTGCGTTCTCCTCGTTGGTAAAATCTGAGGCATCTCCACGGTCTCATTTACTCCTTGTTAATATTCTCGGTCGACATTCTCAAATCTTGTCATAAAAAACAAGGGTTAATTAAGAAATCGATATATCACATAATATCCTATATCTTAACCAACTAACAAATAAGCTTAGGTAGAACACCTTTAGCGAAGGATTTACTCGTCTCTCCCTCTGGTTCTATTCCCGATCTCATGAGAGATCATATCCTAAGCTACGATACCAAGCATGGCGGCCCCCAAAATAGGTCCATTCCATCCAACCCATTACGAGTGTCGCCAAATACATGATGCGAAATAACTTCTGACTTATTATTTATTATTCTGACATATAAGCTTTGTGAGTTTAAATCTGATTATTGCCTTCTAGACAATATCCTGCGCAAAATAAATCCCCATCATAATTATTGATACATTATTTTACAAAATGGTGAGGACTACTAAACAACTCTCTCTAGAACCTTCATTCCATACCCCAGGCTAGTACTACATTACATTCTACGCCTCACGAGAAGAAAAATGGAACAAAAGGAAAAGGGTGAGCTCAGTAGCCCGATAAAAGAATATTATGACTAAGATAATATCTGACAAATTATCGTTAGTCTTGAATGGGAAAAATCTAATAGAATCTGATAGACAACCGGTTTTAAATCAATATTACATGATGAAATAATAATTCATTAGAAGAGTTAAGTAGAGAATCTGAAACTACTATCTTCATATATGAATTTAAAAGTTCATCGTCGATATTTTATCCTGTAACATCAATCGATATATATACGGAATCAAATATTCATCTTTTTTTTCTGAGCCGAAGATATTCATCGATTAATCGTATTCATCTAAACACATTCATCTTTTTTTTCTGGGCGAAAGATATTAATCGATCGATTAAATTCATCTCGACACTGTTCATCTTTTCATCTATTCATCGAAAATCATTCATCTTTACCTTCTGAAGGAAGATATTCGATAATATCATCATTTAGGGTGAGGATGATGAAAAATATTTTAAAAGAAAGCGAATCGATGAAACAAAAAGAACAAATATTAAGGATTAGTATTTTAAACAATCGAGTTCAAAAATACTTCATAAAATAATCGGTGGAGTAAAATTCGAGAATGATCAAAACATGGATCTGATCAAGCTAGTATCCGAATAGATATTTTGGACAAAAAGAAGAAATTTCATTTTTATTGAATAGTCTAAGTATTAAGTGAATAGTCTATGAGTATCGTGAATAGTAATGACGTGAATAGTAACTCAGACACGAAAAGATAGAAATTTCACAAAAAACATCTTCATCTTAAGTATGAATAGTACTAAATGAATAGTAACTTCATGAATAGTAACTCATGAATAGTAACTCATGAATAGTAACTTCATGAATAATAACCCAAGACATGAAAAAGTTCCAAATTTGATAAAAATTTCCAACCAATATTTGGGCATAATGATATTGAAGAAATAATATCATTTTGAATAAAATAACATCCACTTACCTCGAAAGGCGAGTACTTACAGTTGAAACAGGATATAGGCTATGACTTGAACTTGCATAGTATAGCAATACTCAAAGTATACTCAAAATACTCACAAGAATAAACTCGATAATATAGAGAGAAAACTTGATTTACGGTGTGATTTTCAATTCTAACCTAAAGCACCTATTTATAGAAAAATCTTTAGAACACCAAAAGTAGAAAATTTAATAAATTAATATTATAATTTTTCCACAACTTCATCATACACATTTAAAAATCTGAATTCAGCCTCCTAATCACATGTTAAATGAGTTTCAAAAATGAAAAAAAACGTTTTTTAATTAAAAATATTTTAAACTTCAAAAATCGATTATTTGAACTTGAACTTCAATAATTCATAATAAATAGCCCTTTTATCGAAAAATTGAATCTACTTGACTTTTATAGGAAATTCAATTCTCTACAACTTTGCGGAAGAAAGTTTTCCAAATTCCAAACAAAAATTGGCCAAAAATCCATAAGCAGACGATTTTACGGTATAATCAAATTTGATCGATAATTGTGTCCTGACACACAAAATATGTGTTAAACATTTAATGCCACAAAAATACTCTTCCTCCTCATATACTCATATATCCCACATTCATTATATAAAAATATCACGTTAATATATTATTAAAATAATATATTTAAATGAATTATTTTATCGAGAAAAAGATAAAATATTAATTTTCAACAATTGTCACATTAAAAATTTTCTCCATCTATATCCACATAAAATCAATATTTTCCTCATCATATAAATCAATAATTAATTATTCACAAATAATATTACTGAATCATGATCTTGTGACGGTAGTTCCCGAGAAAGAGGGCTTTCGATAAGGATCTCTCCTTCTTGGCCGCATGATTAGGTGACCAAACCTCTCCTTAGAGCGAACTTTCTAGACATTGCCAATAATGTTATCTAATAATATTATTAGGATAATATGAATTATTATCGATAATGGAAAATCTTGTGTAATGACAATTTATTGAAACAACGATAATATAAAATATCAATCGTGATTATTGAATCGATAAAATAAAATCTTTGAGCGATTAATTACTGTAACAATTATTGAGTAGTAGTGCCTTCTACGTAAGAATCAATAATTGGTGCAATCTGGTATCTTCTTGTTAAACCACGGCAACGGCGTATTAGTGTGTTTTTATAACAACTTATTATTCAGCGATATTACTTGATAAAAGAACTTCTGTAGTTATTTATAAACACTTATATTTGTAATGTTTTCTTCATCCAATATTTGCTTTTTTATTATGGGGCCCATTAAAATCAACCAGCTTATTTCAAAATAATAAATAGCGAATATTCCCAATACCATCTTGAAAATATTCCCACGACCAAATAACTTTTTGAATATTCCCTAATACGATAATGAATATTTTATAACCACTTTGCTGATATTCTTACAAAATATTTTATGTATTTTACCATAACTATCCACATTAATCAAATCAACCCTTCTTTATTTCAAAATAATAAATAGAGGAAAATAAATTTCATTTATTAATAATTTGAGGTCTTATCTGGCATGCATGGTGATTTCTTTTGTTATTCCATTCTTTATTATACTCGGTTGGTTAAAGTTTTGACTTACATACTCCATGAAATTAGTGGAATATCCTTGATATTTGCGCTTACGTCGATTTCTTTTGTATCTTTTTATGAAAATATTCTTGAAATTAGTGGCATTCTTAAATTTTACTTTTTTACTTTACAAAGAAGTATCATGTTGACAATTTGGGCGTTATTGGTTCTGGACAAATTAATTCGTGAACATGTTTTATTGAATTCTTATATCATTGTCATCATCCTCGTGTTTATATTTTTTGAAAGTCATACGTGGCTGTGGTGCATAGATGGACTTAGTATGATTATGACCGGGTTATTCGGTATAATCATGATCGTAATATTACAAATGATGTGATAGAAGTCCTCGTTGGCCGTAGTGCATTGATGGACGATTGTTGGCATTATCATGACCATTGATGAATACACGAATATCCTTGGCGCGTAGTGCATGGATAATTTGTGGTCGTAATCTTAATGAATATCCTTGGGCGTAGTGCTTGGGATGATGTGGATTATTTATTAAAAGAGTCCAATGATAAAAGTGATGAAAACTTTTAAATCATAAAAGATAGTAGATTTTATTCTCTATTTGACTCTTTTAATGGATTATTTATTCATTTGAGTTAAACTTGTTGTACATTGTATTTTATCGGTTTAACATTGTTGAAGGCTAATGATAATTTATCCTGCATTATCTTAGTCATAATATTTCTTCTTGGGCTAGTTGAGCTCACCCTTTCTTTCCTTTGTTCTCTTGAAATGAGAGCGTAGCGAGGGGACTAGTCGGGGGCGGAGTGATGGTCGGATGATAGTATTAGTAGTCCTCACTATTACATTAAATAGTATGACAATAAATGTAATGAGGGCCCGAATTTGAGTTTGTATATTGTCTATGAGGACTCCATTGAGAATGGATATTGTCTAGAAGGCAATATTCTTGTTTAAACTCTCGATTTATGTTTTTAAGTATTTTACGACGGTTGTATAATTATGTTGTATTAGATTTATGTACCATATATTTGGCGACTTCAAGATGGGTGATGTATACCTATTTTGGGGGCATCACGATTAGTATCAAAGCTTAGGGATATGATCCACATTGAGATGTGAGTTAAGAACTAGGAGGGAGGCGAGGAATTACTTGCTAGTATGACCTACCTAAGTTTATTTGGTATTTAATTGGTCGGTCAGAGTATAGGGATAATATGTGATATGTTAATTAACCCTTGTTTTGTGACAGTGTTTGAGAATGGCATCTGAAAATGCTAAGATAAGCAATGAAGCACATGAGGCGTTGATTTAGCTCAAGCAAAAGTGTAACGACCAACAACACGATAATAATCATACCCGATGTAACGGCCATCGAACAATGATAACCATCGTGGGAAATTATCATGCGAGAATGGTAACCACTTGGTTGGTAATCATGGCGAAGATAATAAAGTGGAAATTTCAAGAAGAAGGTCGTTTAACTCAATTTTTTCGTGCACCAAAGTCAAGTCCAAATTTGAGGCAATGGCACCAAAAGGCGGATCTGGACAAAACAAAATTCGGTGGTTTTTCGGGAAGGCGTTTTTCGTGACTTCTCAGCGAGTAACACGAGCGAAGTTAGCACGGGTTAGTTAATTATAAATTCTTCTGAAGTCATACCTTATAAGATCTGGGTTCTATCCATTATTTTATCTCTCTTGCTTGCGTTCAACGTTTAAATTTAACTCCAGAAAAGTTAGACTTTGACTTATTGGTTTGAAACTTAGTTAGTAGAAGCCTTCGTTACCTCCACTATTTATAAATCTTGTTGATTCAAATCGACATTTTCACGTTACTGTTGATCTTATCTCTTTGAAAATACTTTCCTTTGATGAGATTTTGAGAATCGATTGGTTAACTACTCATCATGCTTTTCCTAAGGTTGTTAGCTTTTATATTCATAACTTGATCATTATGCGAATTCAATGACCAAACCACTAAAATCGATCATTGTCATATCGAGCCATAAGTAAAGAGCCTCGATCCTTTCATTGTTTACTTCCTTGTGTGGAATGCAAAAGCGGACTTTACATAGGCGACATCATGAATGAAGATGGCAAGTTGATAGGTATCATTGTGAGTTGCTATCCGAGTTAAGGGATAGAAGTCACGAGTTGGAATCAATGTGACGTCTTATCGAGTCTTGGATGAGGTCACGATTTTGAATGATATTTCTATCGTTAATAAATTTCCTAACGTATTCACGAAGACTTCTAGCCTACCTAGAGCGTGAAATCAATTTTGTATTAACTTGATCTGAAACCCATTTCTTAAACCCTTGAATATTTCTTGACTAAAATGAGCGTAACATGCATGAAAGCGTTAGCTCGATTTGTTGAAGATTACGATCGTACCATTTAATATCATTATGGAAAGCGAGCGTGGTAGTATGTAGCGTTGAGTAGAAGATCGTATGCGTTCTGAGTGCGATGTTGTTAACATAAAGGCTCATTTTGTATAACTCACAAATGATGAAGATAGAGTTAAAGACTCTACAAGGACCCGTGAAGATAACGAATATCTGAGTAGAATCGACTTTAATCGATAAAGTTAAAAGCCGCTCAAGCTACATACTCGGAGGCGATGAATGTGAAGAAGAAAGGTTCAAGTGGGCGTTATTCTAGAAGCGAGAATTGATGAAGAGAAATCCACAACCCTCGATTTAATTGGCCCATTTGAAATCCTTGATCGAGTAGGAAGCTGTGGCTATAGACTTGTTTACCACCAAATATGTCACGTGTTCATAACATTTTTAATGTATCGATGTTGCGTAAATATGTGGGCGACCGAAACCACATTATTGAGGTTAGAAGCCAGACAAGAATAGCGGATAATTTAACGTGTGAAGATGTACTGTTAAAATCACGGAATATATTCTACGCTTAAAGTTTATACCTCGAGAGTTAGAATATGAATGAAGTATCCTTATACATTAAGGCATATCAAGTACATATAAATTTCGAGCGAGAAATTTCATAAGGAGGAGATTGTGAGACCCAGATTTTATGAATAAATATTTAATTTTTTTGAAATATTTTTTAATATTATGGTGTGGATTTGATATATTATTATAGTTGTGGGTAATATTTGAAAATTTTACAAAAGTATCATATAAGAGACCGAAATTTTTAAATAAAAAGGAATTTCTTTTATTTATTATTTTGAAATAGTAAGGGTTGATTTGATTAATGTGGATAGTTAAGGGTTAAATATGCAAATATTTCAAATTAATGATGGTTATAAAATATTCATTATAAATGGGGAATATTAGTTTGGTGGTGGAATATTAAATGCTTTGTCGGGAATATTAAACAACAGTATGACCATGTGTGGAGCCCATGTGGAAAGTGTTTGGATGAAGAAAGCGACAAATATAAGTTGTTTTTTAAATAGCGGCGTAGTTATTCTGGTTATCTTGTTAAAATACCGGTTGGTTAAAACACACTAATCTGGCGTTGTTGAGCGATGGCTTTGCGGTATTGCACCATTATTGATTCTTACGTGAAGGCCTTTACTCGATAATGGTTACGATAATTCTTGTTCGATTATTTTATTGAGTTAATAATTCTTTGCGTTGATATTTTATATTCTTTGTTGTTTGATAATTGTCATTACATAGTATTTTTTCATTATCGAAGCAATAATTCATATTATCTGAATAATATTATTAGATAACATTATTGGCAATGTCTAGAAAGTTACATCTACAGGAGAGGTTTGGTCACCTAATTGCTTGCATGATGAAGAAATTCTTATTGGAAGCCCCCTCTTTCTGAGGGAGCTGCACGGTTGTCGATATTGTGATTACTATAATATTATTTGTAAATAATTAATTATTGATTTATATGATGAGGAAAATATTGATTTTATGTGGATATAGATGGAAAATTTTAAAATGACAATTGTTGAAAATTAATATTTTATCTTTTTACGATAAAATAATTCATTTAAATATATTATTTTAATAATATATTAGCTTGGTGATATTTTTACAATGAATGTGGGATATATGAGTATATGAGGGAGGAAGAGTATTTTTGTGGCATTAAATGTTTTAACACATGTTTTGTGTGTTGGTGGACACCTGATTATTAATAGAAATTTGATTATAAACATAAAATCACTGTTTTGTGGATTTCGGTCAATTTCTATTTGGAATTTGGAAAAACTTTCTTCTGCAAAGTTGTAGAAATTGAATTTCCTATAAAAACTCATGAGATTCAGAATTTTCTGATGAAAGGGCTATTTATTATGAATTATTGAAGTTCCAAAGCTCAAAATAATTGATTTTTGGAAGTTTAAAATATTTAAAATTAGAAAAACGTTTTTTCTTATTTTTTCTAGAAGGTGGCATGTGTTTGATGGCTGAAATCAGATTCTAGACATGTGTGAAAATAATATAATTATATTATTAATTTATTAAATTTTACTACTTTTGGTGTTTCTAGCGATTTCTATATAAATAGGGTCTTTAGGTTAGAATTGAAAATCACACCGAGCTGAAGTTTCTCTCTCTATATTATCGGCGTATTCTTGTGAGTATTTTGAGTATACTTTGAGTATTGCTATCTGATTGCAAGTTCAAGTCATAGCCTATATCAGGTGTTTATTAGAAATCTTGATCTTTCGAGGTAAGGGATATTATTTTTTTTAATGATATTATTTCTTGATATCATTATCTTTGAAATATTGATCTGAAGTTTTATCAAATTTGAAATTTTTTCATATCGGGGTTACTATTCATGAGTTCTTATTCACGAGTTCTTATTCACGAGTTTCTTATTCATGAGTTCTTATTCACGATTCTTATTCACGAGTCTATTAAGCTGAAGCGTGAAGATGTTTTTGTGGAATTTCTATCTTTTGGTGTCGAGTTACTATTCACGTATCTGGCCTTTATTCACGTATCTGACATATTCACGTATCTGGCACTATTCATTAGAAAAATAAAATTTCTTCTTTTAAGTCAAAATATCTAATACGGATCTTAACTACGATTGTATCCATGTTTTGATCATTCTTGAATTTTACACCACTATGATTATTTTTGAGGTATTTTTGGGCGTGGATAAAACAAAGTATGAATCTTTAATCCTTAATCCTTGTCATTTTGTTTCACTTTGGATTCGTTTCTTTAAAATATTTTCATCATCCTCGGTCTTAAATGATGATATTATTGAATATCTTTGGCACATAGTCAAAGATGAATGATTCTGAAGAATATCTTTGGCTTTGTAGTGCAAAGATGAGCAGTGTTGAGATGAACATGTGGATTGATTAATATCTTTGGCTTGTAGTGCAAAGATGAGCAGTGTTTAAATGAACATGACCAAGCTGATGAATATCTTTGGCTGTGGTGCAAGATGAATATTTGATTCGGATGCATATTGATTGATGTTACGAGGATAAAATATTGATGATGGGTATTAAATTCATAGATTATAGTAGATTTCATTCTCTACGTAACTCTTACATGAATTATTATTTCATTGCGAATATTGATCTGAAACTTGTTGTTGCATTTGTATTACTATCAGATTTTTCCTGTTGAAGACTAACGATAATTTGTTGTATATTATCTTAGTCATAATATTCTTTCTTTGGGCTAGTTGAGCTCACCCTTTTCCTTGTTGTTCCATTTTTCTTCTCGGGAGGCGAGAATATAGCGAGTACTTAGTCGGGTATGGAATGAAGGTTTTAGAAAAGAGTTGTTTAGTAGTCCTCACCATTTTGTAAAATAATGAATCAATAATTATGATGGGGATTTATTTGCGTGTGGATATTGTCTAGAAGACAATATTATATTTAAACTCACAGTTATATATTGTCGTATTTCACACGACATTTGTATTATTGAAGTTGTAGTTTGCTTTTTGTACCATGTATTTGGCGACTCGAGAATGGGTGTTGTGTATACCTATTTTGGGGGCGTCATGATTTAATATCGAGTTATAAGTAAAAGCCCGAGCCTCTCCATTGGTGACTTCTGATGATGGGGGATGCAAAAGCGGAGGACTCTCCGTAGGGATCTTGTTTTCGGGGTAAATGATATAAACCATTGGAGTGGTTGAGCACCAGGTAGGTCCTTTGGTATCGAGCTTAGGGATATGATCTCTAATAGAACTAGGAAGGAGGCGAGTAAATCCTTCGCTAGTGTGTCCTACCTAAGCTTATTTGTTAGTTGGTCGATTATATAGGGATATTATGTGATATATTGATTTCCTTAATTAACCCTTGTTTTATGATGTTTGAGAATGTCGTGAGAATATTATGATGGAGTAAATGAGGCCAGTGGAGATGCTGTAGTCACCAGCGAGGAGAAGCGTCTGTGGTGGCAATGTTCCTCTGTGAAACAACACCAATGGCGAGATGATGAACGAGGGGATGTTTAGAAACTTTTTGCGGTTCATGCAAAATCGAGCGAGAGGAGACTTCGTGTTCAAAATCTGAGGAGGAAATGATAGCAATTCACGGGTGGTCACGACCAAGCGATTCAAAGAGTTGGGACCACGAGTGCAGAAGCGGATCCGATTAAAGGCGGAGCGTGGGTCAAACAAATTACAAGATATTCGATGTCTTGGGATGCGGAGAACGAAAGTTCCGTTCGCCACCTTTATGTTAAAAGTGGCGAAGCGATTCTTGGTGGGAATGCGTGAAGCGTACCCATCCATTTGCACTCGGCGTGTCATGGAGGCGTTTGAAAGCAGTTCAATGACAAGTACTTCCACGAAAGTATTACGTCGTATATGAAGGAAGTGGAGTTTATTAGACTAGAGCGAAATAACATGGCGGTGTCGATCTGCGAAGTTCGCGGAGTTATCGGTTGCACCTCATTTGGTGGAGAATGAAGAGCGTTATGGCGCGGATGTTTACGAGAGGTTTGAAACTTACGTCGTCGATATCTCATTTCTCGTAAATTTTCTCTCTGACCGGATGTTGTCAACGAGGCTCGATTTGTTAGAAGCGAGATAACGAATACGTTCAGACCGGGGACCATAACGAGGATCATCTGAAGATAGCGATCATCGAATAACGATAACCCGGCGGAGAAAGAAGAATCTGAACAAAGCGGTAACCACTCTGGTGGTAATCGTGGCCATGAAAATAGAAGAAGCGAGTCGGGAGGAGATTTTAAAAGGAGATTCAACAGCGACCATGTGAAGGCGTCGGCGCGATGTGACAACTAGTTTTAAGGGAGGAGAAGCGACCACCGGTCGTATATTACAAATCACGGAAAGAGGGACATATCATTCAAGCGCCCTACAGATTCAAGGTATGCTATAATTGTGGAAAGGAAGGACATATCGCTCGAGATTATGCGATGTGAAACCTAGTTCAGTGAGGGGCGGTGACTCAAAGACTGTCCCGAGAAAAGTCAAAGTCAGCGATTACGGGAAGGCGTTTGTTGTGGTGGTCAAAATCGAGAACCCGACGAAGTTAGCACGGTTAGTTAATTATAAATTCTTCGAAGTATATACCTTACTAGATATTGGTTCTACCCATTCTTTTATCTCTCTCTTACTTGCGCTCAGCGTTTGAACTTGACTACGGAGAAATTAAACTTTGACCTATCTGTGGAGACTCCATTAGGAGAAACTTTCATTACATCCGTTGTTTAAAAATCTTGCTTGATTCAGGTTGGCACTATCACATTACACATTAACCTTATTTCTATAGAGATATTTGCTTTTGATGTGATTTTAAGGTTAACTACTCATCATGCCAAATTGATTGCTTTTGTAAGGTTGTTAGTTTTCATATTCCTAAGCAACTTTTGTTATTCGAATTCAAGCAATCAAACCATTGTAGTCAAACATTTTCATATCAAGCCATGAAGTCATTCGTTTATTACGGATGTCGAGTTTTCTTAGTCCGTGTTATGGATTTGAATAAAGACACGTCGATTTGAATAATATTCTTGTTGTTATTGATTTTTCACGGCGTATTTTACGAAGAATTTCTTGGCTTACTCCCAAAGCTGATATTAAATTTTGTATCGACTTTGAACCGGTTACAAAACTCATTTCTAAAATCTCATATCGAATGGCTCTTATTGAACTTGAGTTAAAAATTCAACTATAAATTTGGTACACGAGCCTTTATCTTGTGACTTCCTTTGTGAAATTCACCTAAGCGGACTCTCTGTAGGGGCGTCGTATTAAATGCGATAAAAAGCGATAGGTGTCATTGTGGCGTCTTATCAAGATTGGGATATGAGTCGCGATTGAGAGCAACCTAAATCGATGTCGAAATCGTAGCTTTCTGAGGCTTAGTTGGTTATTATCGGAGATTCGTGGAAGGATTTTCTTGAATCGCTATTCCATTAACTTAGGTGACTCGAAAAGATACAAAATTCGTATGGGCGAGAGAATGCGAGAGAAGATTTTCCAAGAGCTCGAAGCGACTCATTTCGGCACATATTACAAACCATACCATCTGGTAAATGAGCGTGGTGGTAGCGCGTTGAGTAGAAGATCATATCTTGAGGAGCAGTGCGATGATGTCAAGTATCGCATAGAGCCAACTTTAATAGAAAAAGTTAAGGTTGCTCGAGCCACCAGGCCGGAGCTGATCGTATGAAGAAGAAAAAGTCTGAAGAAGGAGCTATTCCAGAAGCGAGAATTGATGAAGAAGGAATACTTGAGTCCACTCTGAGACTTTGTGTTCTAACGACTCGATTTGAAGTCTGAATTATGATGGAGGCACCTGTCGCCATTTGCAATCCATCACGGAAGTACTAAAATGTATCGTGATCTTGACATACATTTTGGTGGAACAATATGAAGAGAGAGATTGCAAAGTTTATCTCGATGTGTTTAACTTGCCAGCGTGTAAAGGCGGAGCATCTTGTACCTAAGGTCCGTTGCAACCACTTGAGATTCCGGAATGGAAGTGGGAACACATTACTATGGATTTAGTTCTGGGTCTTCCTACGGTTTCTCAAGCATCAATCTTATTTGGGTTATTGTTGATAGATTAACCAAGTCTGCTCATTTCTTACCGTCGAGACTTATTCCTTGAGCGTCTTTCTCGTATATGCGTAAATGAGATTGTGAGATTGCATGGCATGCCGAGTATCCATAGTTTTAGATCGTGACCCAGATTCACTTCATGATTTTGGGTTAGAAAGCTATGGGCGCAATTCTGATTCGATTTGGCATACCATCCTCGAAGCGGATGGGCAATCGAAAGAACTACTCAAACTCTTGAAGATATATTAAAACTACGTGTCCTAGATTTCAAAGGAAGTTGGGATAAGTACTTGCCATTGGTGGAATTCTCATACAACAATAGTTATTAAACAAATATAGGCATGGTTCCATTGAAGCATTATATGGACGAAAATGTGGTTCTCGATATGTTGGGATGAGGTGGGTGAAGCAACATTGTTGGACTAGAGTTAAATGCGTATGACTCTGAAAAGATCCAAATGATTAAACAAGCGTATACAAAGCGGCACAAGATCGACAAAAGAGTTATGCGGATCTTCATGAAAAGGGCGTGGAATTTAATGTGAGGGATCGTGTATTGTTGCGAGTTACTCCGTGGAAGGAGTTACAAGATTTGGGAAGAGAGAAAGCTCGATCCACGATTTATCGGTCCATTTCAAATTCTTGGCCAAGTAGGAAATGTAGCTTATAGACTTGCGTTACCTCAAAGGTATGTCTAAATATTCATAATGTGTTTCACATATCATACTTAGTAAATATGTGAAAGACCGAACCACGTTATAGAGTTAGAACCCGAGCGAGATAATAGAAGACTTAGCGTGTGAGGAGGTACTGTCAAGATTTTGGATAGGAAGGAGCATATCCTACCTTGAAAGGTTATACCACAAGTTAAAGTTTTGTGGAGGAATAAATGCTATAGAGGAAATGACACAGGAATTGGAAGCGAAAATGAAAGCGAGGTATCCTCACCTTTTGAAACACACAGTCGTCACGTCAATTTAGAATGAAATTTCATAAGGAGGGAGGTTGTAAGACCAAAATTTTTAAATAAAAGGAATTTCCTTTATTTATTATTTTGAAATAGTAAGGGTTGATTTGATTAATGTGGATAGTTAAGGGTTAAATATGCAAATATTTCAAAATTAAGCAAGTGGTTATAAAATATTCATTATCGTTTGGGGAATATTAGTTTGGTGCGTGGAATATTAAATCTTTGTCGGAATATTAAATACAATGGTAGTGACCGTGTATTGGGCCCATAACGGAAAAGTGATTGGATGAAGAAAGCAGCGAATATAAGTTGTTTTAAATAGCAGGCGTAGTTATTCTGGATTAATCTTGTTAAAATACCGGTTGGTTAAAACACCTTAATCTGCGTTGTTGAGCGATAGCACAGGTATTGCACCAATTATTGATTCTTTACGTGAAGGCCTTTACTTTCGATAATGGTTCTGATAATTCTTTGTTCGATATTTTATTGAGTTAATAATTGCTGCGTTGATATTTTATATTGTTGTTGTTTGATAATTGTCATTACTACGGTATTTTTTATTATCGAAGCGATAATTCATATTATCTGAATAATATTATTAGATAACATTATTAGCGATGTCTACGGTTATCGATAATGAGAAATACTATAATATTATTTGTGAATAATTAATTATTGATTCAATATGATGATGATGAGAAAATATTGATTTTATGTGGATATAGATGGAGAAAAATTTTAATGTGACAATTGTTGAAAATTGAAATTTTATCTTTTTACGATAAAATAATTCTTTTAAATATATTATTATATTTTAATAATATAATAATGGTGATATTTTATAACGAATGTGGGATATATGAGTATCTGAGGAGGAAGAGTATTTTGTTGCAATAAATGTTTAAAAACATATTAAAATATGTCGGTGGACCCCATTTATTATTTGAAATTTGATTATAGCTTTAAAATCCCCGTTTGTGGATTTGGTCAATTTCTGTTTGGAATTTGGAAAAACTTTCTTTTGCAAAGTTGTAGAAATTGAATTTCCTATAAAAACTTCGCGAGATTCAATTTTTACGATAAAAGGGCTATTTATTATGAATTATTGATGTTCTAAATTCTGAATAATTGATTTTTAGAAGTTTTAATTATTTTAAATAATAAAAACGTTTTTGATTTGTTTGGTAGACTTATTTGTTGTCAAGCATGGCTGAATTCAGATCATAGATTGTGTGCGTAGGAATTTATATATAATATATTAATATTATATTAAATTTTACGCTTTGGTGTTCTAGCAATTTCTATAAATAGGGTCTTGGGTTAGAATTGAAAATCACACGAAAGCTGAAGTTTTCTCTCTCTATATTATCGGCGTATTCTTGTGAGTATTTTGAGTATAATTTGAGTATTGCTATTAGATTGCAAGTTCAAAATCATAGCTTATGTCAAATTATTTAAATTTAATCTTGATCTTTCGAGGTAAGGGATGTTATTTTTTTCTCGAATGATATTATTTCTTGATATTATTATCTTTGAAATATTGGTTGGAACTTTTATCAAATTTGGAACTTTTTCATATGGGGATTCTTTATTCTTATTCAGAGTTCTTATTCACGATTCTTATTAATGAGATTCTTATTCACGAGTCTTACTATTAAGCTGAAGCGTGAAGATGTTTTTGTGGAATTTCTATCTTTTGGTGTAGATTCTTATTCACGTATCGGCCTTATTCACGATATCTGACACTTATTCACGAATCGGCACTATTCATCGAAAAATGAAAAATTTTCTTTTAAGTCAAAATATCTATTACGGATACTAGCTTTGATTGTATCCATGTTTTGATCATTCTTGAATTTTACCCACTATGATTATTTTGAGGTATTTTTGGGCGTGGATAAAACAAAGTCGAATCCTTAATCCTTAATCCTTGTCATTTTGTTTCCTTTGGATTCGTTTCTTTAAAAATATTTTCATCATCTTGATCTTAAATGATGATATCATGGAATATCTTTGGCTTTTCTGAGTGCAAAGATGAATGATTTCGAAGAATATCTTTGGCCGTAGTGCAAAGATGAGCAGTGTTTAGATGAACATGACCATGATGATGAATATCTTTGGCACATAGTGCAAAGATGAATATTTGATTCGGATGTATGTTGATTGATGTTCTGAGGATAAAAGATGAGCAGATGAACTTTTAAATTCATACATAGAAGATAGTAGTTGCATTCTCTCTGCTTAACTCTTCTAATGAATTATTATTTCATTGCGAATATTGATTTAAAATTTGTTGTCTATTGTATTCTATTAGATTTTTCACTGTTGAAGACTAACGATAATTTGTTGTATATTATCTTAGTCATAATATTCTTCTTGGGCTAGTTGAGCTCACCACTTTTCCTTTTGTTCCATTTTTCTTCTCGGGAGGCGAGAATATAAGCGAGTGCAATTAAGGTATGGAATGAAGGTTTTAGAAAGAATTGTTTAGTAGTCCTCACCATTTTGTAAAATAATGTATCAATAAATGTGATGAGAATTTATTTGAGTATAGATATTATCTGAAGATAATATTTGTATTCAAACTCACGATTTCTGATTTGTAATAATAAAGTTGTAGTTGTTTAACATGCATGTATATTGACAACTCGGAATAGTGTGATATATACCTATTTTGGGGCTTCCAGGTTGGTATCGAGCTTAGGGATATGATCTGCAGGCGGAGATCGGGAATAGAACTAGGAGGGGAGGCAGTAAATCCTTCGCTAGTGTGTCCTACACAAGCTTATTTTTAGTTGGTCGATATATATAAGGATATTATGTGATATATTGATTTCCTTAATTAACCCTTTGTTTATGGCGGATGTTTGAGAATGTCGTTGAGAATATTAACAATGGAAATGAGGCCAGGTAGAGCCTTTGTACTCACCAACGAGGAGAAGCGTGCAACGAGCTTTGCATGTTCTCTCTGTGAAACAACACCAATGGCGAGATGATGAGCGAGGGGATGTTTAGAAGTTTTTCGCGATTCATTACAAAATCGAACGAGAGACTTCGTGTTCAAAATACGAGGAGAAATGATAACAATTCACGGGTTATCACATCCAAGCGATTCGAAGAGTTGGGACCACGGAATTTAAGGGAAAGCCAGATCCGATCATGGCGGAAACATGGGTCAAGCAAATTACGAGATATTCGATGTCTTGGGATGCACGGAGGACGAAGGTTCCATTCATACCTTTATGTTAAATTGGCGAGTGTAGACTACTGAGTGGGAGATGCGTGAAGCGTACCCATCCGGTACCTTTTCGGCGTGTCTTAGAGACATTTGAAATTATTTAATGACAAATACTTTCAAAGTGTTACGTCGTATGAAGGAAGTGGAGTTCATCAGTTAGAACAAAACAACATGACAGCGGTGTCTCGATCACGAGGCAAAGTTTGCGAGTTATCGGTTTGCACCTCATTTGGTGGAGAATGAGGAGCGTATGGCGGATGTTTTGAGAGGTTTGAAACCCGACGTCATACAATATCTCATTTCTCGTAAACTTTCTCTCTATTCGGATGTTGTATGCAGGGCTCAATTATTAGGCGAGATAACGAGTCTGATCGGTGAGGACCACAACCAAGATCGTACGGAGATAGCGATCAGCGAATAATGATAACTTGACGGAGAAAAGCAAGCGGACAAAATGGTAACCACTCTGGTGGTAATCATGGCCATGAAAATAGAAAGAAGCGAGTCGGGAGGAGATTTTAAAAAGGAGATTTAACAATGACCATGTGAAGGCAGCGATCTTGGCGTGACAACTAGTTCTAAGGAGGATAACGACCACCGGTTAAATATCTTATAAATCACGGGAAGAGGGACATATCGGTCAAGCTGTCCTGACAGTTCAAGGTATGCTATAATTATGGAAAGGAAGGACATATAAACTTTCGAGTTATGCACGGTAGCGAAACCTAGTTCGTGAGGGGACGGTGACTCAAAATCCATCCCGAGAAAAGTCAAAGTCAACGATTAAAGGAAGGCGTTTGTTGTATTTGAGTCATAATGCGAGAAACCCAAACGAGGTGATCACGGGTAAGTTATTTATAAATTCTTGCGAAGTTTATACCTTATTTGATCTTGGTGCTTTACCCATTCATTTATCTCTCTGCATGTGCTCAGCGTTTAAACTTGACTCAGGAGAATTAGACTTTGACTGTATCTGTGGAAACTCAGTTAGGAGAAACTTTCATCACATCCATTGTTTATAAATCTTGTTTGATTGAAGTTGGCACCATTACCTTACACATTGACCTTATCTCTTTAAAGATACTTGCTTTTGATGTGATTTTAGGGATTGATTAGTTAACTACTCATCATTGCCAAAATTGATTATTTTCGTGGGTTGTTAGTTTTCATATTCTAACCAACTTTGTTATGCAATTCAAGCAACTAAACTATTAAAATCAATCAACATCATATCTAATCATAAAGCTATTCGTTTATTGAAAAGCGGATGTCGAGCTTTCTTAGCCCATGTTATGGATTTGAATAAAGACCGTCAAATTTGAATAATATTCTGTTGTTATATTTCGAAGAACTTTCACCCCGAGCGTGATTTTCTTTAAGATCTTGAACCGATACAAAGCCCATTTCTAAAACCCCGTATCGAATGGCTCGTGAAGTTAAAGTCCAACTACGAATTGTTGGACTTTTCATTGACATCTCCTGAACAGTATCGAGTATTGATTATCGGGAATTGAACCATTCACCATCGAGAAAATCCTACTACCCGTATTATTGATGACTTGTTTGACCCGATTGCGAGGGAGCATTCTTTTCAAAAATCGATCTTACGTTACGGATATCATCTGATTTGAACTTTGAGAACTCGGTATGGGCATTATAGATTCTTAGTCGTATCTTCCGGATGACTAATGCTCTACCGGATTTCATGGATATGATGAACCCGAGTATTCAAGAATATTTGGATCGGTTTGTTGTTGTCTTTATTGATGACATCCTTATATATTCAAAAGTCGTGAAGATCATGAGGCACCATTTGGAAATTTGGTACTCAAGGCATAATGAAAACAAACTATATGCCAAATTAAAGAAATCACGAGTTACGGCTTGCGGGAAGTAGCATTCCTTGAGCGCGTGGTGTCGAAACATAGATGTATCATTGATGATCGGCGAAGATTGAAGCAATCTGGGTTAGGGAATAAAATTCGATGTTGATATCGTAGCTTTTTGGGCTTATTTGCGGTTATTATCGGAGATTCGTGGAAGGGTTTTCTCGAATCGCTATCCATTAACTTCAGGTTAACTCGGGAAGGATAAAAATTAGTTTGGAAGCGAAGAATCGAGAAAAGTTTCCAAGAGCTTAAGGAGACTTATTTATTTTGTTCTAACAATACCATCTGGTTGGATGGATTTGTTATTTCTGGCCGATGCTTGAGCCGAAAGGTTAGGATGTGTTCTCATGCAACGTGGAAAAGTCATAGCACATGCCTCGCGACAACTTAAGAGTATGAGAGGAATTATCCTACTCATGATCTAGAGTTAGCGTGATCGTTTCATAGCCCAAAGATATGGAGGCACTTATCTATATGGGGATAAAGTGGAGATATATTAGGACCGCCCACGTAGCCTTAAATATTTCTTCACTCAAAAAGAGACTCGACATGTCTGGCGGTGACGTTGGCTGAGCTATTGAAAGACTACGACCACTGTATTGATACCATCACGAAAGCGAGCGTGGTAGGCGAGGCGTTGAGTAGAAGATCGTATCACGAGGAGCAGTGCGATGATGTCAAGTATCTGCGTAGAGCCGACTTTAATAGAAAAGTTAAGTTTTCTCGAAACCAGGGCCCGAGGCGATCGTATGAAGAAGAAAGTACAAAAGGAGCTATTAGGGCGAGAATTGATGAAGAGGAAAACTTGAGTCCACTCTAGACTTTGTGTTCTAACGACTACGATTTGAAGTACAAGATTATGATGGAAACACAACGATACACCATTGCGATCCGTCACGGATGTCTTAAAAAATATATCGTGATCTTGACATACATTTTGGTGGAACAATATAAAGAGAGAGATTGCAAGTTTATCTCAATGTGTTTAACTTGTCAATGTAAAGGCGGAGCATCTGAGTACCTAAATCCGTAGTGCAACCACTTGAGATTAGAAATGGAAGTGGGAACACATTACCATGGATTTAGTTCTGAATTCTCTTCTCACGGTTTCTCGGGGCATCGATGTTATTTGGGTTGTTGTTGATAGATTAACCAAATCGCTCATTTCTTGCCGTCCCGGGAGACTTATTCATTGAGCGTCTTCTTTAGTATATGCGTGAATGAGATTGTGAGGTTCGTGGCGTACATATCCATAGTTTCGGATCGTGACCCAATTACTTTAAGATTTTGGGTTAGCTTGTAAAAAAACTATGAGGCAGTTCTGATTGATTGACGCATACCATCCTCAAAGACAGAATGATCAATCGAAGGGGTATTGAACTCTTGAAGATTTATTAAGACTACTGTGTCCTGAGACTTAAGCGATTGGGATAAGTATTTACCATTGGTAGAATTCTCCTACAACCAGCGGTTATCGAGGCAAGTATATAGGTGTGGCTCCATTTGAAGCATTGTATGGGCGAAAGTGTCGCCTCGCTCTCCGATTATATTGGGGCGAGGTGGGTGAAGCTGACATTGTTAGGACCCGAGTTGATAATACGTATGACTCTGGAAAAGATCGAATGATTAAAAGCGTATATGACAAACTGCGGCACAAGATCGACCAGAAAGAGTTATCGCGGATCTTCGCCGAAAGGGCGTGGAATTTAGTGTAAGGGGATCATGTATTGTTGCGAGTTGCTCCACATGGAAGGAGTTACAAGATTTGGGAAGAGATGAAAGCTCGATCCGATTTATTGGTCCATTTCAAATTCTTGACCAAGAGTAGGAAATGTAGCTTTATAGACTTGCGTTACCTTCCAGTATGTCTCGTATTCGTAATGTGTTTCACATATCATAGCAGTAAATATGTGAAAAACCCGAACGTTATAGAATTAGAAAGCTGACGAAATAGCAGAAGACTTAACGTGTGAGGAGGTACTTATCGAGATCTTGGATAGGAAGGGCATGTCCTACTGTGCGAAAAGTATTTACCTGCGTTAAAAAGTTTTGTGGAGGAATCATGCTATAGAGGAAATGACACAGGGAATTGGAAGCGGAAATGAATGTGAGGTATCCTCACCTTTTCCCAGCTCTGAAATGCGTCACGTCGATTTAGAGGCGAAATTTCATAGGAGGGGAGGTTGTAAAGACCCCTAACTTATTATTAATGAAATTTAATTTTCTCTATTTATTATTTTGAAATAGTAAGGGTTGATGTGATTAATGTGGATAGTTAGGGGTAAAATACATGAATACTTCAAAATAAGCAAGTGGTTATAAAATATTCATTGTATTTGGGAATATTAGTTTGGTGATGGAATATTAAATGCGTGAGGGAATATTAAATGCTGTAGCGACCGTGTGTGTATGGCCCCATGCTTGAGCGATTGGATGAAGAAAGCGACAAATATAAGTGGTTTAAAAATAGCATTACGTGGTTAGTTATTCTAGTCTTGTTAAAATACTGCAGTGGTTAAAACACGGTAGCACGGTATTGCACCAATTGTTGATTCTTACGTGAAGGCCTTTTTTCGATAATGGTCGCGATAATTCTTTTATTCGATTATTTTATTGAGTTAATAATTGCTTGCGTTGATATTTTATATTCTTTGTTGTTTTGATAATTGTCATTGCACGGTATTTTCATTATCGAAGCAATAATTCATATTATACGAATAATATTATTAGATAACATTATTGGTAATGTCTAGAAAGTTACATACAAGGAGGGTTTGGTCACTAATTGCGGCAGCCCGATGAAGAAATTCTTATTGGAAGAAGCCCTCATTCTTGGGAGCTGCACGGTTGTCGATATTGTGATTACGTAATATTATTTGTATGAATAATTAATTATTGATTCATATGATGAAAATATTGATTTTATGTGGATATAGATGGAGAAAAATTTTAATGTGACAATTGTTGAAAATTGAAATTTTATCTTTTACGATAAAATAATTCTTTTAAATATATTATTATATTTTAATAATATAATAATGGTGATATTTTTATATGAATGTGGGATATATGAGTATCTGAGGAGGAAAGTATTTTGTTGCAATAAATATTTAAAACATGTTAAACGTGTCGAGTGGACCCCATTTATTGGTGAGAAATTTGATTATAGCACATAAAATCCCCGTTTGTGGATTTCCGGTCAATTTCTGTTTGAATTTGGAAAAACTTTCTTCTGCAGAAGTTGTAGAATTGAATTTCCTATAAAAACTCGCATGAGATTCAATTTTCTGATAAAAGGGCTATTTATTATGAATTATTGATGTTAAAGATTCTGAAATAATTGATTTTTTAGAAGTTTTAATTATTTTAAATAATAAAACTTTTTGATTTGTTTAGTAGACTTATTTGTTGTCAAGCATGGCTGAATTGAGATCATAGATTGTGTATGAGGGAATTTATATATAATATATTAATATTATATTAAATTTTCTACTTTGATTGTTAGCGATTTCCTATAAATAGGGTCTTTAGGTTAGAATTAGAAATCACAATTGGCTGAAGTTTCTCTCTCTATATTATTCGAGCATATTCTTGTGAGTATTTTGAGTATAATTTGAGTATTGCTTATTGATTTGCAGGAGTTCGAGTCACTAGCCTATATCAGGTGTTTTGGTTAGAAGTCTTTGATCTTTGAGGTAAGGGATGTTATTTTCTTACCGAATGATATTATTTCTTCAATATTATTATCTTTGAAATATTGGTTGGAACTTTTATCAAATTTGGAACTTTTTCATGTTAGGTTACTATTCATGAGTCTATTCACGAAGTTACTATTCATGAGACTTATTCGCTTGATTACTACTATTCTTATTGAAGTGAGCGTGAAGATGTTTTTGTGGAATTTACATCTTTTGGTGTGAGATTCTTATTCACGTGTACTTGGCTTTATTCACGTATCTGACCTTTATTCACGAATCATGTACTTATTCATTCGAAAATGAAAAATTTTCTTTTAAGTCAAAATATCACATTACAGAGACTAGCTTTGATTGTATCCGTGTTTTGATCATTCTTGAATTTTACACCACTATGATTATTTTTGAGGTATTTTTGGGCGTGGATAAAACAAAAGTGAATCCTTAATCATTAATCCTTGTCATTTTGTTTCACTTGGATTCGTTTCTTTAAAATATTTTTCATCATCTTCGGTCTTAAATGATGATATCATGGAATATCTTTGGCACGTAGTCTGAGATGAATGATTTCTGAAGAATATCTTTGGCCGTGGTGCTTGAAGATGAGCAGTGTTTAGATGAACATGACCCGGTGATGAATATCTTTGGCTATGGTGCAAAGATGAATATTTGATTTCGGATGTATGTTGATTGATGTTCTGAGGGATAAAGATGAGCTGATGAACTTTTAAATTCATACGTAGAAGATAGTAGTTGCATTCTCTACTTAACTCTTCTAATGAATTATTATTTTCATTAGCTAGAATATTGATTTAAAATTTGTTGTCTATTGTATTCTATTAGATTTTCCTGTTGAAGACTAACGATAATTTGTTGTATATTATCTTAGTCGTAATATTCTTTCTTGGGGCTAGTTGAGCTCTCCTTTTCCTTTTTGTTCCATTTTTCTTCTCGAGGCTGAGAATATAAGCGAGCAATTGTGGGGTATGGAATGAAGGTTTAGAAAGAATTGTTTAAGTAGTCCTCACCATTTTGTAAAATAATGTATCAATAAATGTGATGAGATTTATTTGAGTATAGATATTGTATACAGAAGATAATATTTGTATTGAAACTCAGGATTGTTTGACTGGTTGTATTAATAAATGTGGCGCCCCCGAAATTGGGTATACGTCAATAAGTCGTTACTTGAGTCTTGTTCAATATTTTGACATTGACACTAACATGGTACATAAATTGAATATCTGTCAACTTACGCTAATAAGTATCGCTGTCGTATGCAATTACATAAGTATGTGAGTTGAATACAAATTTTTATCTACTAGATATTATCTGAACTCGAAAGGTCCTAGTATTATACAAACTATTATCACCTTATTTCACGAATGGTAGGGACTACTAATCTTCATCCTGGCGGACCGTTACTTGTTCAGAAGCTGCGTCCCGTACTATGTTGCCATTTCTGAAGAGCGATGAAAGAAAGGGTGAGCTCGACTAGCCTTGCGATAAAAATATTATGACTAAGATAATCTTGATAAATAAATATCATTAATTCAACAGTGTTAAACTGATAAAATACGATAGAACCTGACGGTTTAACTGCATTGGAATATCTGATCCACACCTATTAAAGAGTCAGTAGAGAATAAAATCTACTATCTTTTAGGTTTTAAAAGGTTTTTATCAATTTTTTTATCGTTTGAGACTAAACAATAAATAAACCACCACATCTAATCATCCACCTGCAGTCGAGGATTTTCATCAAATTATCGATAGTATCATGACTATCTTCTTAGAATCACCCACAGATGTGTCGTAATCAAGTAAAACTATCCATTCTTTGCATTCACAGAATTTTGGGACTTTTGTCACATCATTTATATCGAGTTAAGTTATTACAGAATGATCACCAAGTCATAATCATACTAAGTTCATCTATGCGTAAGCGAATAACATAATATAACTTGAGGATGATGACAATGACATAATAATTCAATAAAACAAGTTCAAGAATTATTTAATCCATGAATTAACGTCAAATTGTCAACATGATCTTGTTTAGGAGAGTAAAATTCAAGAATGATCGAAGAATATTTCCATGAAAAGGATCTTTGGATGAAGCATATGAATATCGAGATATTCTACTAATTTCATGGAGTATAGAAGTCAGTTTTAACAATGGGTATAATAAAGAATGGAATAACAAAAGAAATCACCGTCGTGCGATACTTGGCGATGAAGCGAGTTATTCCAACGGAGAATAATAATAGCGGAACCGGTCGGTGAAATTCACGCGAAGCGAGGATGTTCAAGCAATGTAATAATAAAGATGGAACCCGATCCGGTAATAAAACACGGATAGGATATTCCACGAGAATGATAAAGCGGAACCCGGTCCGGTGTAAAACACCTGAGCATGAGGATGTTCAGCGCGAATAATAAAAAGCGGAACGGAATGGGTGTAAAATTGTGACGAGGATGTTCCAACGAGAATAATAGAAGAATGTCACCCAAGTATAGGGTAATGGCATACGGAAGGTTATTCAAATGAATAAATAAAAATGGAATAACATAAGGATTTCACAGTATAGGATATATGGCGTATCTGCTGAGTTATGTATAAGGTATATCACTTTCTGTGTTATTTCAACAGAGAATAATAATGAATGGAATAAATGAAGTTCTCTTGAAGAAAGAATAACACCACTTCTTAGTAAAAAGAATATATAGAAGTAGTGAAGTAAGCGATATCTTCTTATGCTATAATTTTCTCTCATAAACTATACCATAATTTCTCTCTCTAAGTTTGATGAATTACGTAAGAAAATAATGATGAAGATGAAAACTTGTATTTATAGAAAAATGGAATACATAGTAACTAATCCATGAGCGGTCCGCATTGATTTACTTTGACTGGCCGGTCCGTATTTAAAGAAAAATCTTTTAAATAAAATATAATATATTACATTTATATAAAACATTTTACTAACCTTTAAACCTTATGCAATACTTATGCAAAAACACTATGCAACACTAACTGCATAATAAAATATAATATATTACATTATAGAATAAACTTTTAATAAAGTATTCTATTTTATATAAAGATGTTTACATTTTATTACGTTAATAATCTGAATAAAACAAAACGCAATTATCGTATAATAATTCATATTATTAATCAAGCGATAATGGAATCCGATGGTGACTTCACATAAGCAGCGTCGATAATCAATCTTTTAGTGATATACTCTATACGACCCACGTATTCTCTGGTACTTTTAATACTACCGAGAGTAGTTCAACATTAACCACTTAAAACTTCATGGTTATTCGATAAAATATTTTTTATGCTTTCTGAATCAAACAATAATTACGCCATTTATGGGGTCCACCAATGATTGATACACGTTATGCGAATATTCCCCTCTAAAACAGAATATTCCCGAAAACCAGTCAATATAATATAACCACTTGCCATACTTTTACAAAATTTATAAATACTATGGCCTTATAATATTATCATAATATTAAAAATTTATTTCAACAAAATTTAAATCTTTTTTGATAAAATACAGGGGTCTCACAATCTCCCCTCATGGAATTTTAGCCCTCGAAATTAGGGGTACTACGATATGATAAAGAGGTGAGGATACCTTGAATACCTTTATAGTTGAGAATATTAAGTTCATCTTTTAATCCAAAGCGAATATTCATAAGATATCTTGATTTAATAATTCATCTTTTTACTGACTTAAGCCATATATATTTATCAAAACCAATAATACTAAAACTTAGCTTAATAGTATCACGACCACGAATTATCCGTACCTTTCTTGGCCAAGGATATTAGTGTTTTCAATCTCGATCCATGATTATAATAGAATAATCGTATTAATTAATTCATATACGAAGTCTATCGATACTTCTGACCAAGAGCACTTTTTACCGTATCCGTGAATTAATATTTCATTCACTTTGAGACTCATTTCGATAATTAATCCATATCGTCGAATCATCCACCAGCTACCGGGCCGGATATTCGTTA